>JAOEHQ010009187.1:0-16786 GCA_025447715.1 Asclepias incarnata
GCATGGGGCCTTACATGGCTTTTTGTTTATGGGATTTCAGGAATCAGAGGGATCTGTTATTCCTGCTGTTATTCCTCTCTCAAGTGAACAAGTGAACGAAAATGGAATCTATCTTCTTGAAAATGGTGAAGATTGCTTAATTTATATTGGTAGCGCTGCTGATCCTGATACAACACGCCAACTCTTTGGCATTTCATCTGCTGAAGAGGTTCCTAGTCAGGTACACTCATTAACATTTCAGTAAAAGTTTTTGCAATCATAGTTATTTATGGTATTCAGAAAAAAGTTTGACAAATAAGACCCACCTCAAAAAACTATCCAATTGTCTCGAACCAATTTTGACCTGTTACTCAATACCATTTCTCCCACCTATTTTAACATATCTAGTCTGCATGTCAAAAGATGCCAACCCTGCCAATATCACATGCTTTCTTGATCATTCTGCCATTGCTCAATAACTTCTATGTTTGTATTCAGTTTGTATTGCAGCAATACGACAATCCTATGTCGAAGAAACTCAATGAGGTCATAAACGAGATCAGAAGCCAAAGATGCAACTACCTTCGGTATGTATGATTGTTGCTACATGTCTTTAATTGTCGGGATCAAACTATATTTGTTATTGAGAATGCTTTCATGTTTATATACTTTCATATTCATTCTTGACGATATTTTACTTCTTTCAGCTTAAAACTATGCAAGAAAGGAGATCCATCAGGTAATATAATGATAAAAAACTGTTTTTCTTCTCTCTTTTTTTTGTGTGTTATACCATTGTTTTCAAACCATTATCGTTCTTGCAAAAACACAAAATCAAAACTACACTCAAGGAGAAAAAAAAGGCAAAAACCATGCTCTTTTTGCAGTTTTATTTGTTTACATCGTTTACAGTTGCTCATTTTTACCAACTAGAACTATTTTTGTATTGTTTTTTTGCAAGAATGATGGTAGAGAAATTCACTCCTTTTCTTTTCAGTAAAAGTGGCAATTTCAACCTGTTTACTTAAGAATTAGTAGATCCTAAATTAAGTTAAAGTAATATAGTTTGGTAATCAAGGTACAACCAGTGTTTGCTTGGACAAAATAAAAGATATGGACAAAGTGTTTCGTCAACCCAACCAGTACCAAAGTTACACATTTTGACCCAAACCTATTCCCCATCTCTACATTCCGGGTTCTTTTTAACATTCTTTTTTCCCTTCAGGAATGCTGTTCTTTTCATACATGGTGGAAGACAAGTCTCCAAGTGGTCTCTCCTATGTTGAGTTCCTAGTACATGTCCATCGACAGATTCAAAGCAAAATGACTTGATGTTGTTAAGGACTCGAGTTTCATTTACTAGCTTTGGTAGTCTTAAAGTGTGCAGAAATTTGGATCTCGAGATTAAAAGTAAAGCTCGAAAAGTGTTGAAAATGCGGCTTCGGTGTGGTTCTCCCACCCAGTTTTTTTTGGTGAAAACTAGTTGAGCAAAGTTCCGAAATTATAGGGTTTTTTGGTTATATTTTGTAGCTTAACTTCGACCATTGTGAACTTGTAGCATTTAATAGATAGTTTGGTTTGACCAATACTATTTATCTTTTTTTCTTTATATTTTATAGTGATATTTCTTTTTTCCGACTTCCGTGAGTATAAATTACAATATAAAATTTGTCTTTGAACATGAAATGAACTTTTTAGCTGTCCTTGATGCACATTATTGTTGCTACATTAGACTGCAAATCACAAGTTTGGAGATTCGTCATTTTTGATACTGCTGTTAACACTTACTATCCTTTATAAACATGACATTTTGTTGTCATTTTAACAAATTATTGTTGCTACAACTTTGACGGTCAATGCAAGTTAGAATTTTGGAATTTCCCAAACCTCATTCATTTCTATAACCAACTCTCCACTTCCGCAATCCTATGATTTCTGCTACTAACTGCGTTGAGATTCATATCATGTTCTGCTATCTTCTTGCAGCCCCTGGTGTAATTAAATTTCAAAGTTTTGCAAACCCACCTGACAGTTTTACCTTCAGTAAAATTGATATCATTTGGTTGAAAAGTATTATTCCAAGATCATAAAATTGAAATCAACTTTATTGAAAGAAGTTCTGCCAAAAGATTGTGGTCAACTGTTACGCCAATAAAAAATAGAAAATGATTACACAACAAAATTGGTATCATTGTCCTATACAGTTAGTTCAATGATAGATTGAGGTTGCAAACCGATAGATAGCAGTACATCAATTCAAAAGGATGACACTAGGCATATCGTATAAAGGCTTTGTGATTTGAGGATAGTGCAAGAAAGCGCTGACGTCTCTCCTATGGAGAAACAAAAAGTGGTAAAGGATATGGCTGCATACTGATTTGGGATTGTTAGGTTATTCGGTTATAGACACTTTTCACTCAAACAAACTCACAAACTTACATAAATTTATGATCAGAAGAACTGGGTTGTGTGATTCAGTAGACCGACCAATTTTTATTTTCTTGTAATTTGAACTTGTATCGACTGTGACAATACCAAGAATCTTTCAAGTTGAGTCGAGTTGATTAAGATTTTAGTCTTTGTAATTAGGTATAATAATTCATCAGAATCCAAAACACAAACAAATCAACAAAAATCATTATATTATAGATAACCCACAAGAGTGACCAAATTGTCTAAGTACTTGTATAGTTTAGCACAAAAAAATGTTGGTGAATCATTAAATGATATATTGGTAATCACCAACAAGAATGACAAAAACTTTCAAGACTTTGTTACATGCTCAGAAACAGATGTAGATTTGGTATACAGAAGTTACAAGGACTTATATGCTTAAACGATCAACTGGATAACCAGAGAGGGATCATGCTCTGGCTACCAGGGGAAATTCAATCATTTGACATTGATGTATTCGACTATGCGGTCTAACCGGTATTCTTGTGGCTATTTTCTATACTTTTTCCCAGACCACTCAGGATGTTTACCTAGTAAAATTCGAACCCGAGACTCTTCGATCTTTGAATATAACCCACACAAACTAACCAATTTCAGAGGATTTACATTATATGCTTCAAAGTCAAGAAAATAACTAGTGCATTATATTATGATAGCAGAAATTTTTGATAGCTTAAATTACTGAAATATGATTAAATGAAAAAGCAGGCAGGCTTACCTTCAAGTGTAACTTGATAAACAACATATTAATCTTGATCAAACAGATGGAAATTAACAAATTCTAGGAAACAACCACAGGAATACCGATTAGGCCGTGTACATCAGAGCCAAAGGCTGGATTTTTCTCACATAGCCTGAATCCGTTTACCCAAAACAGAAATAGGTAGTGTTGGTGAAAACAAGTTAAAAAGACTTGTATGCAACCATAAGAAAGAACAATATGCTTAAACTATCAGATAACCCACTCAAATGAACAAATTTCAAAGGATTTATATTATAAAGCTCAATAAAATAGTTAATGTATACATCAATGAATCTGATGATAACAGAAAACATTGATAGCTTAAATTACTTAAACGTCATCAAATGAAAAAGCAGAGTTTTAGCATCAATAGTAACTTGATAAACAACATATTAATCTTGACCAAACAGATGGAAGTCAGGCATACATCTGAGTCAAAACTAGCCTTCTCCAAGTAAATTGAATAAGAAAGAACCTTATCTGACAAACGGAACATAAATTTAAAATATATATATCATGGATCAATCAAAAGCCTTTAGGAGTGGTCTGTTTTAGTTCCAAATCATCATCATCATCAGAAGAAGAAGCAGAACCAGATGTTAATGACAAACAATACTTGGCAATTTCTCTAAACTTAGGAACACTTCTCAAATCAACAATGGTACCATCTTTTAAAGTGATAATTACATCACCCCATTCACCAATAAATCTTGGCACAACTTGAACATCTTTGATCACTTTATAAGAGAAGTCACTTCTGTCTTGGCCTGTTAATCCAGAAATGACAGTTACACGTAAGTTAGTGAATCTGTAACGTAGGAAAAAACCTCTGAGAACTGCAGCCAGAGTGAGTGGCAGCCATACTAAAGTGAAGCCCAACAGGAGATTTGCTACTAAGTCTCCATAATGTGCCCCACCATCGAAATATATGGTTTCTTGCTGCGATGTTTGTGTTTTGGTTGGGGAAGAAGACGAAGAAACGTAAATTTTGGTGGGTGGTCGAGTACTGGTATTGCTTTTAAACAATACTAGTGTTGGTTTTGTTGGTTGTTTAGTACTGAAGAAGGTGCAGCAGGACGATGATATTAGAGTGGAATGAACAAGAGTTTGATGTGTTAATGTAGCAGGAGAAGATACAAGGTAAGTTGCCATGATGATGGTTTTATCTGTTTTTAAGATTCCAAGGAAATGAGAGTTTTCAATAGAGGATGATGATGATGATGATGATGGTGTGACATTTTGAGGGAAGAGGCCACGTGGTAAATTCTACTCCATTTAAAATAAATTTAAAGGATATAGGTTACAGCCTTGGGTTGTACAAGTCATGACTTACAAGTTACAAGTCAACTTATGTGCTTAAAACCATAAGAAGATGTTCCTAAATCAGTAGACTATCCATCTTTGCCACAAGAAGTAACCATTTTTAGAGGATTTTCATACTTGAAAGCACAAGAAAATTATAGTAAATCATCAAATGATCAGCCTTTTGCTAATATTGTAATTACTCACAAGTCACAACAAAATTAAATATATATAAAAGCACATAAAATGTTGATAAATCATTATATGATCAATCTTTGCTAATAACCCAAAACATATATTTTAACACACAAAAGATAATTATATATGATAACCCCACCAAAATGATTATGACAATTTATATAAAGCAACAAAAAGATGTTAGTAAATATAAATCCTTACACAACCAACATCACAAATCACAAAACAAAAACCAAAACTAAATTAACTATTCATCTTTCACCTATCTGGCTATCTTACAATTAGTAACATCTTTTTGGTGCTTCAAGCTACCAAAATTCTGGTTAAGCCACGTACAATCAAAGATTGTTTATCGTTACCCGTCTGACAATCATTTTTCCATTACTCTCTCCTTTTCACGAACCTCATAAATAGGTAAAGCCAGTGAATCGAAAAACTTCAAATGAAAAGATTTCACCCCACCCCATTTCTTAGGCACAACTTCGACCACATTACGAATAGCAGCCACTACATTATCAACAATCTCATCAACGTTCATTCCATCATATTTACCAACTTTAACAGCACTACAAGTCCCATTACTTAACCACAGCAAAGAACACCTAAACCCCTTTTCAATCTCCTCTTTCCAATCCCCATCTCTCCGTAATTCGACAGGCACCGGAATCTTTTTCTTCTTCTTATAAAACACCTTCCCCAATACCTCCGGCAACACCCCAACAATTCTCCGGTCAGCCAAAAACACATCATATGCATTAAAAAGTTCAACTTTTGAATCAAATGATCTGAAATCTGACTTAATCTTGGATAATTTCAAGATTCTTGATATGGGTAATCCTAAAGATTTAATCTTTTTATCAGTGAATTCAAATGTGAGTTTTTGGGAGTTGGCTTTTGGCCGGTCGTCGATTATGAGGCAACTCCGGCAAGATTCCGGAGAAGTGTGTAAAGAATGGGGAATGTGTATTGCTTTAGGGGATTTTGTGAATTCTTTATGTGGGATTTTTTTTAAAGTTATTAAAAGGTAGATGAAATCATCGGAATTTGAGGTTTGCTGATCGGAGATTTGGGTTTTCTTCCATTTTAGTAAAGAACTTACTACTTTTTTAATGATTTTTTGGTTTGTTTGATTGTCGCCGGAGTTTATTGCAGCCATGATTGTTTATGTTCGGCGCCGCAGGGTTTTAGGGTTTTGATTTGTGTGTGTGTGTGTTGGAGTAGTGGGGTTTTAGGGGATATATGAAACTTTTGGAGATTTGTAAATAACTCCTTATACTTCTAAAAAGTTACCACCGATACCTTTGAATTGTCATTGATATATTGCGCAATTTACACTACTTTTTTTTAAAATATTTTTTAGGTCACGAGGTTTTTCTGAAAACATGTTCCCTATTTTTAGATCGAGAGATGATTTTTTTTAGACCTTATCATCGAATCTATATGATTGAGTATTGTTGTTGATGTAGACAATGTCCATAAGAACTTGACAATCGTTTGTTGAACTACTATATGTCGATGTGACGGTGTTTGTCAAATCGGTTTCTAGAATGTTTTATATGAAATCAAGTACCTACTAACTTATGTCCGTAATAGTTTTTATATTAAACATACCAAATGTTGTTAAGGTAACTGTTAAGTTGATGATGCAAATGAGAAAAAATATTAGTAAATCATGCAAATGCTCAACACGTGTAAGTTTCCATCGTTAATTTTGACAAGTTCGAAACTAATACCATATCAAGCAACAGAAACAACGAAAAATGTAATTTACAAAAAACAAAAAAGAAATGAACTTTAATAAATCTGAACTACTACTTTAGACTAACCTTCATGAAATTTAATCCACAGGGACGAAAATGTAAATCGCTCAAACGGAAAAGACATCGAACTTAAATGAGAGATAAGGCTTGCTCCTTACAGTTAATTGAATTTCTAGATGAAAATAAAAAAAAGAAAAATTCTTTTATGATTTGTACATCTTTTTGAGAAATGTGCAACTACAATTTGGTCATAGTAAATCCTTTCTACCTAGAATGATTTGACCAGAATTTGTGTTTTGGTTCCATGCCAACAAACCAAAATATGTCTTGCGACCTACAAACCTCGTTGACAAATAGTATATAAAGCAAAAGGATGATCTGTTCGAGCGCCACATTGTTAAAATACACATATGACAAGAGACGACTTCCGAAATAGATGCATCTCTCTACTGCAATTAGTATAAAGCAATGTTCAACACCAGATGAAAGATTTAAACCACATTCTTCAAAAATGAATCTTGCCCATATCTTAGCTCACACCCACATGAGCAAATCTGCAGAAGTTGGATCTTGCGGTGTGCAATTCTACTACATCCTTCGTGCATCATTACCACTTCCAGGATCAGGCTACAGGTGAGCTTTAAGTTGTTTTCCTGCTAACAAACGGTTGTAAGGCAACTGGCAAATCACTTGTCTCCGTGATTCTCTTTTGCTTCTTTTTCGATACCCCATCCTCGTTTTGCTCAACAAAAGACCTTTTTGCTTGCTCTATTCCTTCTTGTTTCTTCCTAGCTACCTTACTCGGCTTACTCCTCCCTTTCGTTTTCTTCTTTAGAGCAACACCCTTGGCAGCAGCAACAGCTGTGGCCTTCTCCACCTCTATTTCTTCTTTAGTCGGCTTCTCCCTCTTTCTATTGTTTTTCAAAGTCCCAATCTTTGTTGGGTCAAGCATAATAGACTCTGGGGGGAGCTTATCAAGAAGAACCCGTACTTCCTTCTCTCTCCTTTGTTTTGACGTCTCATACGGATTTGCAACCCATGAATCAAAGTTAGGTTCTCCGGATCCGGGAATAAGAATCGAAGACAACCCCATTGAATGCCCTATCCCCAAAACATCTTCATATGGTCTAAACTGAACTTTGTTAATTTGGTAACCTTTTGCCATAGTATGGATCATATACCGACTGTAATCTTGTGAATCAGAAGTTGCCAAAACTTGTACAAATGATCCCGTTGTGGCGGCAAGTAAACCTTTTTGACTAAAATCTAACGACTTTGCATGACCAGGTAGTGTTTGGAGCACCTCGTATTTCCTTAAATCCCAAATTTTTAGTTTCTTGTCCATGCCAGCTGTAGCCATGAGATGGCCATTTGGATGAAATGTAACCGCAGTGACTGGACCACGATGACAAAGCATCTTAACAAGTGGTGCAGCGCTAGTGGGCTTCCACATGCTTACCGTACCACCAGAATGTCCTGAAGCGAGGACACTGTTGTAAGGGTTGGCTTGTAGAACATCAGAACGGCCAAGACCACTACGGTAATTTCCTATCATTTGGCCAGTGGTGATATCTTGATAATGTAACTGCCCAAATTTGTTTATGGATGATAAAAGGAAATGGTTTTTAAGAAATTGAAGCTTCAGTACAGCTCCATGTTCCTGGGGACACAAGAGTGCTTTATGTTACAAGTGTATCACAGTTATCAAATTAATGTCAAACATTTTATAGTAGAGTAAATATATATAATAATGTCTAGATTGAAATATCCAATAGCAGGTACTATAAGAGTGAATTTACTAACTGAAAGTCCAAAGTGCAAACCTTTAGACAATGAAGTTCTGTGCCAGCCCGATTATAGATATATGTGTATCTGTAGATTGCCATTTTAATATCAATCACAGAGCGCATCAGAGTGTCATCTCATGTACTTTCAAAGATACATGTATGCAGATTATATTCAATAAACAACTAGTAATTAAAATCACTGGCAGAAAAAGGAAATCTTACTTCTTCTGAGCTGCAGCAAAGAACAATTCATTGTGCAAAAAAACCACATCACGAACAGTTTCCCTGACCTGCAATAAGTACTCAAACTTTGTCTCACAGAACGGAAATCGATACCACAAACATTATAGTCTAATAAAACCCTTAAAACTGAAAAGACCGGCTAAAATGACACCTTATATTCAGGTTAAAAATGATTCCTAATCAAACTTTTAGAAGAGATTAGACGGTCGGGAGCTTCGTACCTGCATGTCTCTAATAGGTTTCATAGTATGCAAATCTATAATTGCCAGGTGACCTTTGCGTCCTGCTGCCACCATATACCGACCACTTGATGTGTAATCTAGTGTGTAAGGACCAAGATCTGTTCGCAAAGTTACAGAAGTGAAATGTAATCAGAACTCAGACTATATATAAAATCCATAGCCACATAAGAAATTGAAATTGCAGTTAATATTGCTTTTGAAACTGATCATCTAACTACTTGAAATTGCAACAGCTAGCTTTTAATTCGGCTAAACAGATTATGCATCTGATTATTTTTAGAAGTCAGATAACCAGTTTCATGTCAACTGCAAGAGAACTGATTATTTGAGGATAAACACGCTACTTATTTACCCCTTATTTAACCTAGCTTGAGAGACTTATACTTCCATCTCACTAACCATCTCTGCTTCTTACACATCCTGTTACCAGACACTCAAAACATCTTTAAAAAATTAAAACATCCTATTACCTGATTACTCTAACTTCAAACAGTGTAACACACTCAAACACTATCTTCTACAGCCTGTTTTCACTAAACCTGATTATCTAATTCTAATTGGCCAGTGTCATTTAACTACCAAGATAAAAAAAAATGTCCAAAAAATATCCAGGATGCATATAGATATAAACATAAAAAAAGATTCTGTTCAATTCTAGAAAAAACTAGATAAATTATTGTTCGTAGTTACGTTGAGCAAAATATTTAGTAGGGATTCGGGTACAGATGCAGACCTGGTAAGACGAGATCAAACTGATTCTTTCTACTAGCAATGTCCACTTCCTTAGCAATTGAATGTTGGTCAAACCTCCATGTCTTCTCAAGTCCCTCAGTTTCTAGCCGACCAACCTCAGTTTGCATAAGCCACTACACAAAAACAAAAAAAAATTAAACACGTGTGAGTGTATACATATATTTTACTATTTAAACTTGTGGGACATACAGCCATACACATTATACAATTTGTACGATAAATATCAAAACATGTAGGTAATCTCCGAACCTTTTCATAGACCCTAAATTATCAAAAAACCATACTCATAAAAACCTGATGACTTTTACCAAACCATTCAAAACTGACAATTACGACATTAAGTCACAAAAAACACTTTAAACACACATCCAAACATGACCTACAAATATTCCAACTTTGAGCTTGGTTTTAAAAGGCGATACACGCTCTAAGGACATAAGGGTCAAAACGCTAAGTGGCTAGGCACACCACATATAAGACTCCTTCGTTCACCAAATACTTGTATCAATTCTACATACCATTTTCAACCAAGCAAATACTTGAAACATGCTTAAAAATCACTTCTACGTAACAAAAATCCATTCAATGCTTCACTTATATACCATACTGCTAAAAGTTTTCACAAAAATGTAGTGACTAGCGAGTAATAGAGTTGGAAAAAGAGCAGCCCCTTTATTCCCCATATTCACAAAACGGGCCTACAAAAGGCCAATTAACAACATGCCCGTTACTTAGAAAAGCATCAAGTCATCAACCGGCTCTTTTTATCAGTGAAAACATAAGGCGCCGCTCAAGTAGCAAAAGACGATGCATCCAACGCCCAGGCACCTAGGCACTGCCTTTTAAACCAAGCTTTTGAGAATTATAAGAGTATGTGGTATGATTCAGGGTGGAGTCTGGCGTCATCGGCATACACACCGGGGCGGAGTGTCGTCCCAACGCCGTTTGAGGCAAAGGGGAAAGTAGGCCACTTTTTGTTTTTTCCCCATACTCACATACATAATCAAATATAAGGTGCCCACGGTTGTTCGGGGTGGGGATGATGATAACGGAGGTAAAAGTATTGTGTCAGTGGTGGGAGGGGGAAAGTGTGATTTGGTGTCCAGGGTCATAGTTATGATACCTGATGCTCTAAGCAAATATTTGCCTGATATAACTTAACATTAATACTTATCGAAGTGCGATATACCAATGAGCCCCATTTTATCTTTTGTAACAATAACCATTAACGAAGAATACATATATAAAAAGAAGCTAAAATGTTCACCTTCTCGGCCTTAGCAGCAGCATTAGCAGACTTCTTAAACAACTCTTCTTGATTAGCAAGTTGTGCCTTCAACTTTTTATCTTTCAAACCCTGCAAAAAACCAATACAATTTTCAAACTCCCAACATAACCAAAATCCTAAAATGAACAAATGGTATAATCCGAACATCAAAAATTAAGTATTTAAATAGTATAATACCTCTAAATCAGCACCTTCACCTCTTTGGTATTTTTTAACCTTGATTTCCATCTCATCAGATATATCCTTAATAAAATAACATCACAAAATCATATCAAGATAAGTATATCTAACAAAATCTTCAAATTAGACAAAATCCATCAATAAAGATTGGAACTTTATCCAAGATTTTACAAAAGAAAGCCATTGAGCTCAACATGCCTTCAAACTGAAACAAACCCATCAATAAAGATTGGAACTAAATCAAAGATTTTATAAAACAAAGCCATTGAGCTGAAGATACATACATACATATATATATACACACACACATGATATGTAAGTATTTGTAGAACAGGTTAAAAAAAAAAAAAAAAGCAAGGACATTGATGGGATATACGTACATGTATCTCCATTGCTAAGTGATTAGGTGGGGGTGGATACGGCGACGGTGGTGGAGGCGGCGACGTGCCGGAGACGGGAGAGAAAGGGAGAGTGTTTGAGTGGCGGGGCGGTGAAAGTGTTTATGTGACAAAACCCCAGAGAAACCCTAACATTTGTTTTATTCTTACTTATTTTTTTATTTTTATTTTTAATTTCTCTATAAACTAGCTCATTACCCACTTAAAACGTAAAGATTAAATAAAAAATTACACATCATCTTAAGATATTAAAATTTTCAAAATATAAAAATTATTAATATTAATTTATACATTTGAACGCTAACATCATGTTAAGTTTACTTACAAATAATACACCGGAAAAGATTTATATTAAGAAATGTTTTTTTTTTCAAAACTACAAATTAATATCTAAATAACCAATTACAAACTTTTGAACGACAAGTATATAACCATGTTCATTTTAAAAAAAAATGTGAATCAAATATTGTATTTTATGCATATAGCTTAATACATACATAGAGCATATGCATTTTAATATAACCATCTTGAAGTTCTCAAATTCAAGATGAATTTGTTTAAAACTTTTAATAATAACAATCTATCTATCAATCAATTTCTATATCTATTTCTTATATCAATAAAAGAAACTTACGATGATATCACTTTATTTTAAAAGGGACTTACATGGCATGTTAATATATTATCTTAATTTTTTTATGACATCGTCTAAAAAGAAATTAGAAATATGCATTTTAAAAAAAAATGGAAACTTATTTCATGATATCGTGATGATTTTTGATAGATCATTATGGAAAGTTTCTATTTTACTTAATCTTTTTGGAAGAAAAAAAAAACTAAAAATCAAAACCCATATAATTAATTAATAGATTTTCTCACAATATCTTCTTTAAATTAGTTAATTACTTTTTTTTCTTTTTCTCTCAATTTAGGGTTGTGTTAACTAATGCATTATATTAAGTGTTTGTGTGAGTTTGTTGTTATTTTGCATAATTATAGAGATCTGGTCACACCATATTTTCCAGTAATATAGTAAAACCATATTTTTGATAACATTTTCAAAAAGTAGTATATTTTTTATAATAATTTCAAAGAACATTCATCCAACTGAAATATTTATGCACAAAAACAGATCTAAACGAATAAAATGCGCCAAAGCTAAAATTAGAAACGTATAATAATATTACTATGAAGCCAAAATATACAATAATAACGATAATAATACAAAATCTAATTAAAAATATTAGATAGATATCATTTGATTCAATAAATAAAGTAAATAAATATATAAAGTGAATTATAACAAAAAAGAAAATAAACATAAACTAAAATGTAAAAATACCAAAACAAAAAAATTTAACTCTCACGAAACAAAACAATTTTAGACTAATTTTTATTAGTATTTTATTCTCTATATGTCTCTAGGTCATAATGGAAGATTCTACATTTCTACGTCTAAGTGTCGTTACAATGAATAATCATATGACCATCACAAAATATGAAATATATGAAGCGTGCAAATATTGCTAGGAACTGATAAAAGTAAAAAAACAAAGCCTAGAACAGTCAGAATGTAGTCAATAAGTTGACTTGTACTAAACTAACTGATAAGTCAAACTTGGGGAAAAAATTTTGGACAAATTATAAGAGTGTATACCAAATAAATTCTACACAAATGAGCTGTCCGTAAATCAATACACCACTGATAAACACCATAAGGGCATAGGGAGTGATCACGGGGCGGATGAAAGCCCGACACGGGGCCGGCGGGACACACCGCCCCCTTGGGTGCATGCATGGTAGGTGAAAGGTGGAGTTTTGAGGGGGAGTTTCACCGAGTGAGAGGCCGCATAAAGCAATGCTCTTTTCATTTTTTTATATTTAAAAATATTAAAAGGTGGATGAAAGATGAATATTTTGTATTTTGGGATGGATGAAAGGTCGATAATATGAGAGAGAGTGTGTGTGGAAGATGGGAGGGATGATAGGAGCATTCCTAGACGATATCCACAGATAAACTGAAAGAGAACATTTCAACAAAAGTTGGTAAGTTAATTCTACTACATAAACAGCTTTTGGCAATATTGTTCAATATGCTCATACAAACATCAAGTTGAAAAGCATCATTCAATGCACAACTAAGATATGGTTTGTAACTCGATCGACCGTATCTCCTACCTGATACATTATAATAATGTTAGTATCACTTATTTGGATCATATTCTTCAAAACTGTTTTTAAACCTTTCCACCATTCTTATTTCTTCTTCTTTGCTAAGCTTACAATTCCGCCAATCCGCTCTATCTGCCATGTTCAACAAACCTGCCAAAACCTGCAATTCACAAAACGTGTGGGTAGATTATATCCCCAGAACTTGTTTTAAGTTGATAGTCACAAGAAACACAAAAGGAAACATGTTTTATCAATCAGGTTTCTAGGATTTTCAGTATATATTATTGAATTATATAATACACTAAAGAGTTTCGAAAGAAGAAAATTCACCCAGAAAATCCAACATGACAATTCTCAATTATAATAGTCACAATATTTGTATTAGATCAGATAACACACTGCAAATGTAAATGTATATCCATACAACTGAAGCAGGAAAATACCAAAATCTCACCTCACGGCCAAACTGCACTGGAAATTTCTCGTTCTCTTCCACTGCATGTGATAATATTGTACCTCCAGGGAGTTCCACGTAGAATAAACTGCACTTCTCATTAAATTGAGCTCGTAGCAATTTTCGTCCCTCAGAACTTCTGTCACCTGCAATCAAAAGATTATATCAAGACTCAAGCATCTAATATGTACGTAATACATCCGCCAGCAATTTGCTTAGTTACTACATACATCCGCCACCAATTTGCTTTATTAGCAATATATTTGTTACACAAGGCAGAAAATTTTCCAATAGCTATTACTTTATGCATATCAAACGGCCAACTTACTTTTTAAAACCATAAACTTGAATCCCAACTTTTCAGCAGCTAAATTGAAGATATCCTGAACAGCAGATGCTCTGTTTAAAGGTATCGGGATAGCCTGCAATTATAATAGACTATAAGAAAAACATAACCCCCTTGTGTTAAAATTTTATATTAGACAAATAAAGACTTAATACCTGCAGATTAGCATGACTTGTTTTTATGTAAACCCACTCAAAGAACACAACTTCTTTTCTGTGGCTCTTGAAATAAGCTTTGAGACTATTTTGAAATTTAACCAACTCTATTTCACATTCTGGGGGTGAAGATAGAGTATTGGGTAGATGCTCAATCGGTAGTATGAGTATATGATCTTGAACAAGTGGTCCTTTAGCAAGCGCACAGTAGCAATTTTCACCAACACTTGTGATTAAATGAGACTCCACATTTGGACTCGATAGACAAAACCAGCATTCCTTTGACCTGAAATTTAACATACAAGAGAATGTGTTAATAGTGCTAAAAGGGTGATCCATACCAATTGCACCGTTAAACTATTTTCGACTTTTATGCATTCATTAAGTACCAACCTGCTTCTTTCTTCCTGCAAACTGTGCTTATAGTTGCAATCTCCTCTTTCACATTTTCCTTTATTCAAAAATTCAAAACATACACCCCTCATAGATTGTTCCCTTGCATCCATATCATGAAAAAAATGGCATTTATCTCCTCGTGGACAATTACCATAAGAAATAAATTTAAAACACAACTTTTCAGTGTCACTGCCTCCAACTTTTTGTCGTTTCAAGACATCCTCGTGGATTTATAATGTTGTAAAAGAACAGGTAGAACAATGTGCCCCATAAATGTTGTATTTATTATAGAACCAAGGGGCTACCTTATATAAAATGGTTAGTTTTGGTGAAACACGTTTAAGTCGAAGAGGCAAGTGAACAACTTTGTTATTTTTGAAATTTTAAAACTTATATGGGAAACGAACCTTGATAGCCTCCAATATTCAACTGAATTCCGTTTATCTTCGTTCTTAACTATAGTCAAACAAAGTGCAGCTGCGGTCTTCTGATGGACTGAAACAATGAGAAAAGATTTGTTAAATCCAACTGAGACTAAAAAAGCGGAAAGTAAAAACAATATGCAAACCACCTACAGCTCCTAAGCTTGATTTCCCCTTCACAATGCAGTATGGGATCTCCATCTTTCGACGAAGAGCTCGAAGCCAGACTACCAACTCAATTGGATCAACATCATGAGTAATGATTACCAACTGTGCCTTGTTCTAAGCAATAAAATTTAAAAATCAAAGTGCTTCCACCGAACCAATTTTTATGCACAACCTAAAATCAAAGTGCTTGTCATATATGATTACCAAATAAATCTCTTACCTTAAAAAACACAAAAACCATCATATAAAGACTATAATAGAACACAACAAATCCGTAAAAGAAACATACTGAATCTGTAAAGAAGGTGTAAAGGAAGCAGAGTGGTTGAGCTTTCAGCTGCTTCTCAAAGAACTACGTGTTGAATCTGTAAAACAAAGACGATACCCAAGGGTGTGTGGGAGTATACTATTGAAAGCCTGCATACAATAGCTAAAAAAGATTAATATGTTTTTTTGATTTCAAAAATCTTTACTCATTACTAATACCATATACTTGATCTAAAACAGCTTAAAGCCTTCTATTCTTACAGCAGCCACATCCCTCATATGAACCCAATATCAAGTTAATCTTAAATGAACACACAAGTATGATTTTTGATATAAGTTACCTTTCCAAAATTGAACTGAACCAAAACATAAACTTTATATCATATGCACATGAAGAAAACAGTATCACTTGTGTGTTTCTGAGACAGTAAAATAAAAAAGAACGAATGAAAAGACCATAGTAAAGACCCTCGATCGATATACGGGTTTACTATGTCATTGTTCACATGGACTACTACCCGTATGTTTTTTTCTATAAAAAGAACCATTTATAATCTTTACCTACGCAAATGGCTAATAACCATTTATAATCTTTGCCATCAAAAGAAAGAAGAATATTAGGGTGTTCAAGGGAGAAGAGAATAAATAAACTTAAGGAAGAGATATATACAACTCATCTAATGTTAGTGACTCTTAAATCTTAATTTGATTTAAAAGAACACCCTTGTAGTCAGATTTAGTTATGATTCTATTTATATGACAATGGTACATACAAAGAAAGAAATAATAGTAAAATCTATGTTCACCTGTGCCAAGGTAATGTTACATATGATGGCCGTATATTGCATTCCCACCCAGCGCAGGCTGCAAGATGAGTGTAAGTTTACTGTCTCGATAAGGGAAGTGACCCCTGCATTGGGAAATATATAGACTTTATAAGAATGGGTTGAGAATATCAAGATTATACTCAAAGACATCTGAACCTACCCTTGGCTCTCAGCAACTTCACTAAGCTTTTTAATAACAGTTCCAAGCGTCATCAAGCTTTTGTTGATGTGAGAACCCTCTTTCAAACGAACA
>JAOEHQ010009209.1:0-16784 GCA_025447715.1 Asclepias incarnata
AGTTGTATCATGATCCAATGGTCTAGATCTTGTCTTATTTGTTTTACGTTAAGTTTTGTTTTACAATAACCAACCCCACTTATATATATACTTTTACTTCTGCTACAAGCTAGCTAGTTAGATCGAGTTCTTCTTGTTTGGCAAGCAGCTAGCTAGGTCTCATTCATTCGATATATATGGAGGACTTTAGAAACTACTTACGGAATTCGAATAATGGCGACATATTTGAAATCATCAACAAAGCCATCAGGGTCGCTGCTACTGATTACCCACTCGAGTTTCAAAATAACAAACACAAGATTATATTGCCGAGACGCTGTATTTTTCATGCTCATTGAGCAAGGGCTCTGGACGCGATGATAAGTGTAAAATGGATGTCGTGCGTGAACCGGTTGATGACGATGGATCTTCCAAGAACCACATAATTAAGCCACCCACGGAGAGCCAAATAATACCAAAACGAAGTAATTTGATCCGAATAAAGTTGAAGAAGAAGAATGCCCAAGATAATGCTTATGAGGATACTACTAACAGTATTTATTGTAAACGGATTGCAGAGGTTTTGAGGATCAAAGGGATTCTTGACAATAGTCAAGGTGAATCTGAATCGGTAGTATGCAAGTTGTTATCCATGGTTCAGTACATGGGGTTGGGTTTGGATGTTTTGGAGGTAACGGGGATAGGAAAAATGGTTAATGTTCTTCGAAAACATGCATCAAATGACGTTAACCAGATTGCAAAGACACCGATGACACAATGGAAGGGTATGGTGGATGAAAGGTTAAGTTTAAGTATAAATCAAGTGGTGCGAAACCAACTTTAGAGAAGGAAGCGAAGCCGACGAGCTTGAATATGAAAATAAAGTTTCAAACTGATTCAGGAAAAGCAGATAACATACATGGCCAAGTGACTCCCGCTCAAAGAATAAGTAAAGTGATGATTTCCAAGGTGGCAGCAAATAATCAAAAGGGAGAAAGTAGTATTGAAAAAAAAGTAGTATTGTAATGTAAAAACCCCGATCAATGTGGACATACTCATGATGAGCTTAACCAGATTTTTGCAATTGAATCTATATCAACATCTATTTTATAATATATAATCATTCACCTCAACTTTTACGACTATTTTTACTCTATATATTTTAGGAGGAATCAGTATTAAATAAGATATAAACGTGCAACGCACGGGGTCTAACCTAGTTATATATATATATCTCTATACAATTAAGTAATTTTTACATTGTTAGATTTTAGTTTTATAAGAACGTTATATGCATAATATTTAACATGCTTGCTTAACATCCAAAACCTCTGTTTCAGATTAATAAAAATATATAAAACATGAAAATGGTATAAAAAAAAAACCATGGCAAAATGAAAATGGTAAAAAAAAACCATGCCAAAGACTCGAACCCTTGGCTATGCTTTAAGAGGCAGCGTAAAAACCATTTGAACTAACAGCCAGCTTTGTTACAAAATGCCAAACTTTATATATATATTGGAATTACTTGGTTACTGTTCATTGAACAGTAACCAAGTTTGAAATTGGATATAGGAAATTCGAATGTATTTTTTGTTAAGTATTGTGTATTTAATAATGGGCATAAAAATGATCATTACTAAATATGCCAATATGGTAATCAATATCAGGTTGTATTGTCACTAATGATCCATGGTTCAAGTGATGAGACACTCAGATTTTACTTATGCGACGGAGGTTCCAACATTGTCAGGTACAGATTCATACTCTATTAATCCTCAGTTGTTAGGGGAGCCTAGTGGGGTTTTTCCTTTGGCAGCGTTGCTCGACTCGTGGATCGTGGTAATGGGATCCGGTTTAGACAGTCAAGTTAGGACCTCACCATTTGACGGTGAGAGGGTTTGTTTCTATTCGAAAATCATCTGTCAAAAAAATAAAAAAAAAATAAAAAAAAAATAAACCAAGACAATCATGTTTAGAGCATCTCCAATGATAAATCTAGGTTCATAAACATATCATGTCATTTATTTATGAACTTAATCAATTTGAGCCTACTTCCATTCAACATAAGTTTTATAAAGCTTTATAAATGAAATATACATTAAATTATTAAAAAAAAAAAGTTAATGAACACTCTAATTCCACATGTCATCTTATCTTTTTAATATTGATCTCTCACACATATAAAGCATATTTTTTAAGATAAATATAATTAATTAAAACTTTTAGATGATAGAATATTAGTTGTGTCCTTAAACTTAATACACAATTAAGTTGGCCATTATAATAATGATAATAAATAAATAAAGATGTAGTATGTCAAATGGTTGAGTAATAAATGCGTTTTTTAAAATAAAAATTGAATAATTATTTTTTGACAAATAAAAACAGTAATGTGGACAATAAAACCGATGGGTATATTATTAAGCAGTTACATGATCTCCAAATTGATAGTGGTGCAGTGGCAGAAACAATTAGACGAATTTACAGTTAGTCGATAAAGATATTGCTCATCTTTTGAGAAGCTAGTAACTTTTTTATGTCTTGTTAGTTATTTCTTTAAACACCTATTTTTTGCTCACTGATACCGATATTTTAGTTTTTCAAAAGATTTAGAGTTGAAGATTTGAACATGTGGATCTCTTAAAGAACTAAACATGTATTAGAAATGATGGTTGCTTCCTCCAAAAGCCATCTTAGTTGCATTGGTCTCCAAATCAACATCATTTCTTTGTCTTTTCACCTTAAAATACATTTGATCTTGCATTGGATAATCAATTGATCCAAATCCCACTTGAAGTTGTTAAGGTTAATATGAAATCTTCTCCCACCACCGAGTCCAAAGACCATCATTTCACCATTAAATAATGGGGATGGTTAACTTGTCTATAACTTATGTCTAAAATATGTATAACAAAGAGATTGAAATACGACAAAATCAATCATGTAATAATAATGATAATAATAATAAATGATGTATCAGCCCTTATTGCCATAAGTTAAGTAGACTATGAATATTATTAAGTTGGGGACATGCATCATGACTCTTAAATTAACAAACACACTAGTAGCATTATATACAAGCAATGTGCATGACAGAACACGAATAGTTTCTGGTATGTTTAATTTCTTGATTATTATTTTGGAGATTTCTAATGGTTTATCGTAAGATGTGGTGTAAACGAGGGAGAAAGATAGCGAGACACATTTTTATTTGGATGGGGAAGAGACGATGTCTGTCACACTTTAATTGATATTAGTGATATTTGATAAATAACGTTTGTTGTTCTTTTCATTTGGTTTTCTTCTATACGTAAGAAATCTAGTATGTCGTGGGTAGAGTAAATTAAAAACCCAGTTTTTGATGTAACGATATTGTTTTTGTTCGGTTGAAATTTGTATAATATATTAATAAAGCGAATTTTTTTTATTTTCTTTTTGTAACTTTGGGCTTTTTTTCCCTTTCTTTTTGGGTGGGGTGTGTGTTTGTTTGTTTGGTGAGGGGGCTTATTTCTTGGTGAGAAATAGCAACATCAATGTCTCAATGGGATAAATATCCTTTTAATTTGTCTCAACTTTGATCTTTGAATCTTGATCCTTGATCTTAATCCAATGGTTGATGATATATCAACTTGACCAAACAAGTTGGTACAACTTGAAATAATCCTAATCCGTCTCAATGATACCTAATTATGCTAGAGATGATGTACAAAAGTCATTAAATGTATACAAACACACATTTATTTGATGATAAAAATAACATTTCAAAAAATATCTTAACTAGATATTACTTATGAATATTCTAATTTAACTCCATCAAATAAAAGCTTATATGTGAAGTTATTATTATATTAATATGATGATGAAAGTTTACGAGTGCTAATCATTTTGTATTTCTGTGATTGCATTTACCACAAAACATAGACTAGTAGGCCCACAAAACAATATTTGAGGATAGAGCTGGCAAGTTTAAAAACGATAATGTCAACCATATTAGGCTGATGGGAATGGTGGTGGAGACCACGCCCTTTTTACTCTCTCTCTCTTTTTTTTTTTTTAATTTATATTTATATTACTATAATAATATGTGTGTGAAGGAAGAGAGGGACAGGCACATTCATTTTATCAAGTGGCACGAAAACCAAGACTGAAAAAGTGTAAAAAAGGTTAGGGAACGATGGGTGGCACGCCACCATTCCCATTGGTCTTAATGGTTTTAATGTTATAAGAGGCTTCACTATGCTTCCGTCTGAGGCTCATCCCAGTTTCGTCTGACGAGTGAACATCATAAGGTGTGACTCGTTTTTGATTTGCCTTTGGGTGATCCGTTTTTTTAAGGACGAGTACAAAGATATGTGCGTGTTTTTTTTTAAATCTATGTGTGTGTGAGTGTATATTTATAAGTGTAAAATTAAATAAAAGGTGGGTCCTAAACTAGTCCTTGTATTGGGAATGTGTAAGGAGATTAGTCATTGATTAGTCCTTATCTGATGGCGATGATATGACGCTAGCAGAAACTAGTCTTTCTGAAAGATGAGTCTACCATAATGAAGCCTCCAACTTTAATTACCAAAACAAATACTAAAAAAGGTTAGGCATTATATATTTGTAAGTGTTTGTTGTGTTTAAAATAAACAATCTTCTTAGGTGTTTTAAAAACTAGACATTTTTTCTTTTCAAAATAAGCTAAAAATTAAAAATAAATAGATAAATCTAAACACTTAATACTTAGTTTCATAAATACCCTTAGTTTCATAAATACCCTTAGTTTCATAAATAGAATAATAATCGTATAATGTACGGCAGTGTATGGTTTTTTAAAGGTGACAGTGGTATAGGATAAATGGCTAATGGTAAATTCAGTTAGTACATACAATAAAGGGGTGATAGTGGGTGATGGTCGGCTTCGCCAATCATCAGCTTTAGATTGTCTAACAAACAGACATATAAAAATTATGGTAGTTATTTGTAGATGGAAATGATTAAGTGAATTTACATAATATTATGTTTCATAAATACTGAGTTTGACTTTTTATGTATGTATCAATGTTAAATATAAGGCTATGTTGGTAAATTATTTATACTTCAAATTTGAAATTTAAGACTCATATTAAATACTTTATAATGTACGAGAAATGTATACACGCAATGCCTCCGGTTCTGTTGACCGCCGATGATCAATGGTGATGTAAAAGAAGTTTTTAACTTTAAATTTGACAATCTAAAAAGTAATTTTATTGTTGACAAAATTAATTAATATTGATTTTATTGCATATTAATGTCTTGCCATATTTTTGTGTTCTTAAATTTTCAAATTTTAAGACTTTAATCAAAATGTTTTATATGTTAATATAGATACTATATACTAGAAACAAATGGGAAGTGATAAATTCACAACATTGTTAACCATCCACAACAATACTGTCAATACATGCTTTATACAGTTGTACACTGTGCAGTATAATTTATACATTTATTGTGCAGTATAAGTTCTTGTCGAAAATCAAGCCTAGCTCGAGCCTTAATATATGCCACTCTACTTCATAACCCCTAACTCTAAAATATCATACTGCAATTTGTAAACATGCTAATCAATATGACACAAGAAGATTGCTTGCATCTAATCTAAGTTATACATTAAAAATAAATGTTGCATCTACTTTAAGTTACCCGAGAATGATGAGTGCTACTAGTAGTATCTAAGTTGGGTATTTTTAAAGGTAAATAAAAGATTATATGTGTGTGTTTAAAATAGCCGGAGGATCGAAAATATAAATTTATATAAGAAGGGTGCCTATAAGCCATGACTTCTACCTACTTTTTCCCTGTCATATCAACGCCACATCACACTTCTTCCCCAAGAACGCCCATGCCTATGAAGGGCTTCTATCCATTTCTTCACCACATCATCAAATATTTTATTATTTTCTATTATTTAAATATGAAATTAAATAAACACTTTTATTAATAATAGAAAACATTACATTTATATTAAATAAACATTACCCTAAAAATTAAAAATATTGCGATACTAATTAAAAAACATGACGAGACATAAACTTCGATTATTTTTTTGGCTCAACGAAATTCCAAAGAACTTTTTCAGCAACAGCATTCTTGTATTCCAACAACGCCACAACATTGAAAATTTGGTTCTTGATTTTATCTGTCCTTCTACACTTGTCTTGAAGATAGCTAATATAAGTTTCTTCAAGTAGGGAAGTTGCCCTGCCCCCCCTTTCGTAGTCCCTGGATTTTCTGTTGGCTTGCAATCTTTGCCTTCTTAATTTTCTTTGCAATTGCTAAAACGTCTTCTTTGTACTTCGTGTCCTCTTTCATATCTGCAAGGATTGCAGATTTCACTTCATCGATTGTCATATGGTTAGTAGATGATGAAGAGACATTCATTTTGTATGAAAAGTTGAAGTGGTTGGAGGTGGTTTAGTGAAACGGTTTAGTTGTGGTGAAAGGATATTGATTTAATGAAATGGTTGTGCTTTTATAGTGTAAAAAAAAAAAAAAAAAACAAAACAGTCATATAGTCATTGTTAAAAGTTTTTTTTTATTAATTTTATTTTATTCGGCCAATGCCCCACCACCTATTGCGTCTTCGACTTCTAAAACCCTAAGCAATCACTCAACGTGTACTACCCGACGCCCACTACCTATGGCGTCTTTAAAGACGCCCTCATCGACGCCTTACATGCATGGGTCTATTAAATTTGCTTTAGTATGGCCTAAGTGGTACTATAAGCATATATGTTATTTCTTAAAAATAAACGTAAATGTATACAAATATTTGGTGAATTTTTTTTTTTGAACGGCCAACAAACACGAAATCAGGACTTTCATCTGGGATAACCTAATGGAAGCCCATGCTCACCAAAATGCATCAATTCAAAGAAAAACCCTACAATAACTTAGCAAAGGATTAAACATCTACCTTTAGGTAAAACCCCGAATGCATTATCATTCCAAGTGTAGATCATTGGCAAAATATTTGGTGACTTGTAAGAAAGATCTTTGTCTTTAATATTTATATTTTAAATAAAATTTACAACTAACCTTCTGTATATGGATGTACATATAAGAACAAAAACAACCACCAAAGAGGACTACAGAGAGAGAGAGTTGAGTTTAAGTTTAGAAACCCTAGCTGGTTTGAAGCTTCCAGATACGCACACTCACAAACACACACTCACAAACACACACTTACACACACTCTCTCTCTAGGGTTTCAATTACAAATCGATTTGTCTGAAAGTGTTTGCTCTTTGCTTCAGCTGTAATATTCGATGGCGGAAGATAATAATAATAATAATAGGAGAAACGGCGGCGGTGAGGGTGATGATCGGAGTGAAACGAGTGATTACACATCGGAAGATGAAGGAACAGAGGATTACAGGCGTGGAGGTTATCACGCTGTTCATGTTGGTGATAAGTTTAAACATTCTAGATATATTGATATATGTATGTATTATCTGTGTTTTTGTATATAGGAGATTTAACTGATGTTATGTAGCTAATTAGTTGGATTTGAGCTTATATGCTGGTTATATGAGGTTTAATTGGATATTTAGAAAAATGATATTAGAGTGAGTGTGTGTGTGTGTGTTTGGTAATCTGTACAAAAAAAGGCTTAATGATTTTAGTCTGCATGTTGTTTGTTTATATGATTAAAGTTAAATGAATGAGTTTGTAATGTCCAATGTAGCAGCGGTGCTAAGAGGAGAAGATGGTTGGAGGAGGGAGGTGGATAGTATGTGTTTTTTATGGTGTGTGTGATTGTTTATATAGTAAGAGACTAAGAGGAGGAACAGGGTGTTTGGTTATAGGTTTAGGATATCGGGGGTTGGGATTTCTTCGTCTTAGTTTAGAGGCCATTGCTTTAAATTTGGGGCTCACAAGATGATAGTAATAATAGTGATGTTATGTTTGTGGTTGTTTGATGTTTTGGTTAGATGGATATGAAATAACGGCTTTGGTTTGGTTTGTTTTGTAGAGGTATGTAGCTTTGAAAGTACAAAAGAGTGCTCAACACTACACAGAGGCTGCTATGGATGAGATTACGATATTGAAGCAGATAGCCGAGGGGGATCCGGATGACCAAAGAAGTGTGGTGAAGCTTTTGGATCATTTTAAGCATTCTGGGCCGAACGGGCAGCATGTTTGTATGGTTTTTGAGTATTTGGGTGATAATTTGTTGACTTTGATCAAGTATTCGGATTACCGAGGGATTCCTCTTCACAAGGTTAAGGAAATTTGTTTCCACGTTTTAGGGGGTCTGGATTACTTGCATCGCCAGCTTTCTATTATACATACGGATCTTAAGCCGGAAAATATTTTACTTTTGTCTATGATTGATCCGGAAAGAGATAGGACAAAAACAGGTGCACCCCTTATTCTAGCATCCAGTAAGGAGAATAACTTGGCCAATTCTGGGGCTTCTAAAGAAGTTAAAGTTTCGAATGGCGATCTTACCAAGAATCAGAAAAAGAAAATTAGGAAAAAAGCTAAGAAAGCTGCCCAAAGTGGTGCCGGAAAGGAAGATTCCGAGGAAGTTGAAGCTGATAACGAGACAACTGGTGCTGATTCTTGTCCCATTGAGAAATCAAACGGAGACTCTCTTGAAGAGCATGGCACTTCTTCGACTGTAAAAGATGAGTCCACAAATCATTCTGAAGGAAGGAATACTCGCCAAGGAATTCAACTTCGCGGAAGAGGCAGCCGCTCAACAAGGCAGAAGCTATTGGCAGAGGTTGATGTTAAGTGCAAGTTGGTGGATTTTGGTAATGCGTGCTGGACTTATAAGCAATTTACTGGTGATATCCAAACTAGACAATACAGGTGTCCAGAGGTTCTTCTAGGATCCAAATACTCAACTTCTGCTGATCTGTGGTCATTTGCATGCATATGCTTTGAGCTGGCAACTGGCGATGTTCTCTTTGATCCTCATAGTGGTGACAACTATGACAGAGACGAGGTATATTCTACATATAAGTGCCACTCTGTTTCCCAGTTAATAGGACAGTTGTTATGCTGATTGGTTTTGGTTTCTAGATTATACCCATTTGCATATAGAATGATTTTGTTTCCTTTCCTCTGCTTACATCACACACATATGTATGTATCATATGCTATTCAAGATCATCACTAATAGTGCAACACAAACTTCTTCTTTCCAAGTTCAAATCACACTTGTTTACTATTAAAGTTTTTTTTCTCGGATCACGTAAAATAATCACACTTGTTCAAATCAATCTTTCTTTGTCAGGATATCCAAGGCAATCTAGGTTTAGAGACTATGATCTCTGGTATCTTCAATTGTTTTTTACACATTTCTTCATCTACTAATGTTTTATTTTTTATTTTTTTTAAGTCTTCCTGAAAGTTCTATACGACATGTGATCAGTTTTTATTTTTCTCTTTACATTAGTGCTTTGTGTAATCTATGTTTCTACATTAAAACCCATGCATTATTAATCTATGTTTCTACATTACAGGATCACTTGGCCTTAATGATGGAACTTCTTGGAATGATGCCTCGAAAGGTTAGGCTTTATTTGCTAGGTTCATCCCATTTTAATCAGTTCTCTTTGCAATGATTTGGTAGAATGGATATAAATGCTTACTTGAAACTTACTAGGTGAGTTTATAACTTGACAATTATATTCTGCAGATAGCTCTGGGTGGGCGTTACTCTCGTGATTTTTTTAACAGACATGGTGATTTGAGGCATATCAGGCGATTGCGTTTTTGGCCTCTGCATAAGGTGCTTAAGGAGAAATACGAGTTTAGTGAACAAGATGCAACCGAATTGGCTGATTTTCTTGTTCCTATACTTGATTTTGTCCCCGATAAAAGGCCAACAGCCGCTGAATGCCTGAATCACCCATGGTTCGCCAGAGGACCAACTCGGCATCTTACTCCTACCGGTAATTCTACTCCGGAGGCCAATGATAATAAGACTTCCGAGAAAACTCGTGAAAAAGATGAGAGGGAAGCTATGGAGGCTGGAGTGGGCAACATTGCTATTGGGGGAGTATCAAAGGCACCTTCAAAACAAGCTTGCTGAGTTTCATAGGTAAGTTGCTTCTGTCCATTTTCTTCTTGATAATGTTACCTCATTTCCAAAAATTGAAAGGAGTTATTGATATTTGAATGGTAGTTAGGGGTCTTCATTGGTTTGAAACTGGGTCGGACCCAAACACATGGTACAAAAAATGCAACCAAAATCTGGACCGAGCTCGTTTGTTCAGTTCAAGTCGGGATAAGGTTTAGAACCAGTCAGTCCCAAACTGGGCCATGAACCAAATACAAACTTGGAGTTTTCTACTCTGAAAATATAGATAAAAATCTATAACAATTTTATCAATTTCGGGTCATTACTACAACTTGTTTGCCCAAAAAGTTGCAATGCATCTCTAAATTGGAGTCATGAAGTGTGTTATTGAGAATTAGACAACCCACATCAGTGAGACAGTGACCCAACCCATCCCAACTTTTTAATTTAAAACTAATTTCTCTCTCTTCCACCTGTACAACCCAACTAAACTTAAATATTCACTCTCATTCACAACCCAACCTAAACCAATTTTTTATTATATTTCTATGATTTATAAATTTAGCATTTTAAAAATAACTATTTATTTTAAAATAAATAAATTACCTTTACAATAATCATATTTATATAAAAAAATAACAAAAACATACAAATTTTTTTTAAATAGCTCCGTTTTTAATAAAATATGTCTAAATGTTCGTAAAAGAAAAATAAAGAATACCATGTTTTTATATTTTTATAAAAAGTTATAAAATGTAAGATACTAAAGAAAAACTAATAAGGTTTATAATTAATTTTATATAATAAAAAACTAACAGACAGCCATCCACTAGAAACGTGACACGTGGCATTAGTTGGATCACAACCATGGATCGTGTCTTAGGCTGGATCGTGGGAATCGAGCGTTGCTTTTCCCTTTTTTTTAACAATATTATATTGCTTGATCGAATACTTTGCTCACCGATAAACTTAGTCTAAAGATGTGTAATGCTTTCCAATTCATTTATTTGTTTTCTTCCTGTTCTTTCAGTAATGAAGTGCACACGTAGCAATTGATTTTTGTCCGCGGGCTTGTTGCAAAAGGAACCATTGCCTGACTGGGAAAAGGAGACGTCGACGGCTTTCTTGAAGTCCTCATATTCTTTGTACAATTTACAAAAGTTTTTGTAGCTGGGAATTTATGTATTGGGGCATTCCTTTTAGATATGGTATTGCAACTGGTTTTGATGTGATGATCCCAATTCCCAATTGTGCATCCTATTGGGTCCGTGATTTTTTATCTGCTACCAAACAAATGAGGGAATGAATGTCTTATTTTGGATTTTTTTGTTATTACTGTTGACAATTAGCTAGAAATCTTTTTGGTCTAATTTGTGTCTGTTAATGGCAAATTTGTGCTATTTGATCAAAATCCTTTTGGTTTCATATGTTCATGTGGCAGGTTTGTGCCATCATTATCTGTGTGATTCTGATCAATGCTAAGATACCTTGTATTTGTTTTAGTTTTATTCTAATTTTTATGTTTATTCATGAGGTGAAGGAACTTAGATGTATGATTTGTGCTAATATTTGTTGCTGAGTGTGAGAAGAGATAAAGATAGCACTTTATAACGGACAACCAAGAATGTAATACAATGCCGTCTTTCGCTAGAGCATAGAAGCAGGTTCTGTGATACTATATCTAAAGTCTCGAACAATGAATGGTACTTTAAAGTATTAACAATTAATGTTCTGAATCACCTCAAATGAAATGCACCCACAACAAAGATCCACAAATAGCATCTGATTTGTTGTGTCAATCAGAAGATTGGCAACGCTTGATTTGGAGTTGGGAGAGTGCCGGAGAACTGTGTCATCCTGTTAAATTCCTGTATGCTTCACCTCATATCGTACTTGAGAGAGATCCACACAAACGTCTCAATCTGATTGCTCTCAAAAAGTAGGGTTCATGTTTGGTCTTCATCTTTCATCAGTATATCATATTACTAGGTGAGATTGGGTTATTCCTTCTTGTAAGTCGAAGATGATAATCAAGTGGATATGGTTGATATACTAAGTGTTTTAATATTCGCGGGAACTAAAGTATTCTCCTTGCTCTGAGGTAGGAATACGTGAGGAAAAACGCCATTACCGCCCCAAAAACAATCCCTCCAGTTGTGAGCCAAAATGCAAACTGCACACAAGATAGAATTATTATACAGTTAATGCCTTCATCACTCAAGTCCCTCCCCATAGGCAACAATTCATAACTCTTCACTGGAAGTGGCACATTTCAAGAGATGAAACAAGCAACATTGACATTCAAAAATAGTTCTTAAGGAACTTAAAAAGGGCGTACCACATGTTCTTCGAGATAGGATTTTAGATTCATGCCAAATATACCTAGAAAATCCAGAAAACATAATTGAGCTTTGCTGGGGAAAGTGGATGACAATGATTGTCAAATCCAAGGATAAAGCTATATGTAACCCAAGTGTTTTTGACTTCATAAACTCAGCCAATAACCTTCATGCATAGTAGTATAGATAATGGTTTTTTGTAGCATTATGAGGAAGTTACAGTTGATATTGCAAGAGAAGATACGGGGTGTGCAGTCAAAGATGAATAATCGCTAGAGTTTAGAGGGTAAAAAGAAAACCTGCAACTAGAGCACCAACGGCAACACAAAAGGTCCCAACCTGAAGAAGTAACTCAAATTTGCTAACCTCAAGCCGCCGAGAGCTAGTAAGAAAACATGCCACATTTATACATAAATATATTAACAACTATATTATGCCTCAATTCTCACAAACATGAAGTAACAAACTTATTCAAACCTTAAGTTAACAGAGATCGAGTCTTCCATTTCTCTTGCTGACTCGAGAAGCCTTTCAGCTTGATTATGACATGATTCACATCTGCAATCATAGGAAGACATAAATCACAACTGATAAACACTCTGATCTTCACGTGCTTCAGGGACCATGAAATTACCTTTGAAGATAATTTTCAAGTAGCATTTCAATTTCTTCCTCTTCTTCTGCATTTGATAATCAGTTAAATATTAGCATACTGAATATTCATCATTCATTTTCTCCAATAAGGCCACACTTACCCTCAGCAATCTGCTTCTCTTGCGGCACAGAACATTCAAGATCATTGTTTCTACTCAGGATACAATTTCTTCCCACAATACAGAGGCGGCGAATTTCATGAGAATCCTCGAGTATATCAAGCAACATTTGTTTGAGTGTTCCTGCTTTCGATCCTAATTCAACCTTCCATGCAAAAAATATTAATATCAAGGGGTTGCCAATTTTCAGTTTATATACACATGCAACGGTTTGTATGTACGATTGATGTGATAAAAACGGATGGTACCAGGGTTTGTTTGCTAATACGAAGCTGCTCCAATATGCCAGCAGTTAATCGGTTTGGCAAAACTTCAAGTAAACCTTGAACCTGAAACAAAGCAAAAGAGACTCATTATAACCAATGAACATGTGTGTGGTATAAAAGTTAAATTGTATATACTCACTATGTTCCCATACTCACATGTGGGTCTAAATCCATTAGTTTATCCTCAAAGCGTTGTATTCGTGAATGTAAGGCAGCTTCAACTACCTGAAAATCAGGTTGGTGATTTCTTGTAAATCCGAAATCTAACTTAAGAAATGGATAAACCAGCCAATCGGAAAAAAACACATAGACATGAGCCAACCTCAAGCTCAAATGGCATTACAGGACCTCCATGCATGTTTTTAGGATTTAACCGAGGCAATAACGCGTCAATAAAAGCTTTCCCTGCTCTCCTAAACCCAACAAATAAACCAGGAAAAAAAACATGTTCACAGACTAGCCTTAACCAATTGTATATTTGAAAGAACAAGATATTCAAGTATTAGTACTTACCGGTTGTAATTAAATATAAACACACTTTCTTGCATTGCAATCGCCCGTAGTGAGCCTAGATTCAATAGTATTGCATTTTCACGAACCTGTAAATAAACAAAAAATTCTTATATGAAATTTGGCCATCAATCAAGGTGCCATTTAGTTTTTAAAAAAATGATAAAATAGAAGCCTGTATTTTGACAATGATATTTGACAAAATCCCACCCATAACTTATCTTGGAAGTTTCAAATGATCTATACACAACAAAGAGAAAGCCTTCAAAGAATGATGCCTACAACTATATTTGACCATAATGTATATAGATGCCCTAAAACCATGAAATAACTAACAAAGGGAATATGCCACAAATTATGGAATGGCATGCGGGGATCAAAACCAAGAAATGAGCTACAAGATTTTCATTTTCACCAGCATGAACTAATACAACACACAATGGTAACTTGACTTGGTCCATACCAGCAATGAAGGCATCGTGTTGGTCAACCACAGTGACGGATCAACACTCCGGATGTCTCGAGGGCGAAGACCTGTTATCAAAACCTTACTTAAGAAAACAAAATGCACACTAATCTTAACTCATTTCTAGTGTGCACAAATACAGTAAAAACCAACAAAGATTAAAAGGAAAAATATGTACAATCAAAAGAGCATGCACGTGCATACGAACTAGAACACTTGAGATTTATGAAACGTGATAGCATTGCTAATTTCAATACTACTAATAGATACTTATACTATTATTATTATTATTATTATTATTATTATTATTATGAGAACATGAACATGAACATGAACATTCCACTCACCACTTGACTTGAGCAGATGTCGTCTACTAATTTTTCTGGTCGACACCTTTCCACTTGAGCTTACTTCCACAACCTTAAAAAAGAAAAAAAGATACGATAACATGTTAACAACACTATCATAATATAGGATAAAATAGTTTTTGTGACTAATATTTTAAGTGTTATACGACTTAAAATCCGTGTTCAAAATAAGCAGCACTCACATGGCTTAAATTAAGCTACACACTTCAAACTATGTTATTACAACTTTTAACAAATTGCAATAAACTATACGCACTTAATTAATTGATTAACAATCAAAAGAATGTCACAATGAAATGAATTTCAAACATCGACTATAATATCAATATCTATATGGACCAGCCTTATATTCACCTCCTCCGTATATGTATTATATAACCAAATCCACAGTCACCTATCTTCAACAGAATATACATTTACAAATATAATCAATAGATATAGATAAACTGTATATGATATATTGAAAACGACGTAGTATTAATAAGGAAAAAAAAATAATCAAAAACTAAAACAAACAAACCTCATAAACAGGTTCACGAATGCCTAAATTTAAAGTATCAGACAATAACGAAACATTCCGTCGAGAACCAACGCCGTCCGTATTATCCACGTCATCATCGGAGCTAGGGTGAGTTTTTTCTTCACGATAATCATCATCATTAAACGTCTCGGCCGCCATCTCCTCCGTGGATTTGGTACAATACGTCTTAAATTTGCTAGCAGTGGATGTAATCGGAAAGAGATAATCGGCGGAGTAACGTAGAGTGATGAAATGCTGACATTTCGACCGGATGGATGAGTATCCGGTAACCGGAATGTTAGGCGAGAGAGAAGGTGGATGAAGCAGTGGTAACTGAAATAGCTGTGAGGACGATGAAATCGCCATTTTTTAAAACATGTTTTAATTAATTAATTCATATAATGTAGATAAATCCTCTGTGTTTTCATTTGATTAGAAGAAACAAGAAGTGTAATTTAGTTAAGGGGACCCAATTTGTGCGCAAATTTTGCTTGTTTGAGAATGAGAATGTTGTTGTGGTTGTGGTGAGATGACAGTTGGTATTCTGGTTATCTTCTTCCCACGTCATTCTCTTTTATTAATTAAATTAAATTTAAATTAATAGTTTAAATTTAATTTAATAAAAAAAAATTAAAATTTTTTAATAGTTTAAAATTTTCATTAAAGTAAGCCCTTGGTAAACCGACCAGGTATGGTACGGATAAACGTACCCAACCACATGCATTGATGGCGTGGGTCAGATCCTTAGTATTTTGGTGCCAATAAATGCGTGTCAGTCAACAGTCGTTCTTACGACACTTTCAGCAGCGACGTTGTAACATCCCGAACTTTTTGGTTCATTCCGTTAGCTTTGACCGTTAGTCAATGTTGACTTGGCATTAGGAATTATGTTTATTTAGTAGATAACCTATTTAATTGTCATTTATGTGCTTAATGTGATTTATTATGTGGCATTTAGTAGCTCAATATTAATGTGTGTCATTTAAGTAGAAAAACCCGTGTTTGTGTTCCCGTTAGTGATCCGAGTTGTTAAATGAGGCCTTGTGGTTGTTTAAAGGACTTATGGTGATAAAAGGAGTATTAAGAAGGGCAAATTAGTCATTAGACAAATGGGTCCAGCTGAATAATATGTCATTAGGGTTGGATTAAGTGATCATTTGCAGTTTCTAATCTATTTCATTAGCCTCTCTCAAGCCCTAACCTCTCTAGTTCATTCCTTTGCATTTTTGAGTGATTTCGTGGTGAATCGAAGAGCCTTCATTGAGTTTTGGTTAGATCATTGTTTCTTACAGGTATAATGGTTATTTCTATCTTATTTGTGATCATATAAGTTAGTTGTATTGATTCGTTTCTGGACTTTAAGGGTTCAAGGGTTTTCAATTGAGTTTTTATCGATTTTGAGGGTTTTCGGTAGTTAAAATGAATTGTTGTTATTGGTAAATCAATTGGGGATTAAGGGATGGTTTCAATTCTTCAAAAGTGTCTCAATATATTGTATTT
>JAOEHQ010009219.1:0-16783 GCA_025447715.1 Asclepias incarnata
ATTCGTGTCCACAATCAACAATTCCGGCCTTTTGAATTATAGAAACTTAGAAAGAGCAACATAACAAGATTAATTAGTGGACAATCCACATGTTTAGTTAGCAACTAATTGTAATGTTTAATCATGCATGGACCCACACGAAAAAATGGCTTACGCTACGGTCTTTTGTTTTTTCAGTGACAGAGCAAGGATTTGACATTAAAGGAAGCCGGTTGCTTAATTGGGAGGGCCGATCGAAGAAGCCAACGTTGATTTAAGCTTTGGAATGAAAAGTTTTATAAGTTGTGTTATCTAGTTGGAGGGGGGCGAGCATCCTCTAGCCCCTTACTAGCTCCGCTTCTAATTACACATGTCAATCTTGCTATAAACACGATCGTTTGATTGATACGTTTACTGATAAAAGACTGTTGTGTCGCATGGTTTTATGACATGAGTTTGACTATTTTCATTACAATGTTAGTCAACAAAAACATAAACACGCGGAAATTCGGACAAAAGCTTGCAGAGTCAACTTCAGTTAATGCTAGCTTGTAGATTAAAAATCTTACAAACTGCAAAAACATGTGAAAGTTATTCGTCAATATATACGATTTCAAATGTACTTTAACACGTATATTTAAACTTTCTTCGAGGTAATCATTATTAGGTTATAACATTAATTTGCAACCATTTCAAAGGGAAATTAAGATATATATAATACATCAGAAATCTTTCTAAAAATTAGATAAAGAACAAATAAAAGATATGTTTTGCTCTTCAAAACTCCATTTTTATTCTTAGTTTCCCATAAAATATATCAAGATTTCTAAGATGAAATTTTAGTGCTTCCGATCATTTTTGGAATTAGATGCCTCTCTTTTTTTCATAACGTTGGATGTCACAATATTTGGTCTTGCTCGATGAAGACATCTAGATAATTAAAGATCGAATTAACACTAATAATAATAATTAAATTTGCAAGCATTTAGTTAACGTCCTTTCGAACGTTACCCATCATTTAGGAGCAGTGTCGTATGCCAATTAACATAGGATTTATAGCCGTGCATTTTTTTTAACAAATAGTAAAAGAAGGTAGACCCACACAAATACACAATCTGGTTCGACAATAAAAAACTAAAATCTCTTAGAAGAGATTCTTCAAAGAAATTGATGATACATTGGACTAATTTGAGAAATAGGTTTCATCTAAATCTAGCAGATGTAGAACTCATTTTGAGATGAAATAAATTGCTCTAAGCATATAATCATAAATATAAAATGTTGGGAGCGGAGCTATGTAGGGTGTAGGTTGACCATGGCTCATCTCGAAAGTTTTAACGGTAGTGTAATATTAGTATAACTAGGTGATACCCGTGCGTTGCACGGACTATCTTATTTCTTGCCAATTACTTGTGAATTACACACATCAAAGACATAATCATTGTGAACACAACAGCCCTCAAAGAACAACTCATACATATATGGATGGTTTAGTCATTGTGTACACAACAAAGGTTGTTGCTATCTATTATCTATCACCTGCTGCTTTTATGGTTCGAAAATACGAATGGTTATTACATCAGTCAAAAGATTTACAATGAAAAATAACTAAAAACAAATACTACTGGCAACTCTAAGCGGAAGCAGAAGTTGTCACTTGAGGTGCAGTCTCCGGGGTTAATAGGCCAGTGGACATGGTAGAAGGTATTCTATGGCGCTTTAAGATATGAAATGTGGTTGTTTTTGCCTTGTCATAATTCAAAACTATTACTCTCTTGTCATCCAAATATAACCGTAATTTCTCTTCTTTGCAGTCTTCAACTAATTGGCACATATGTTTCAGGTTGTTAATTCAATGCCATTTATCTTCTTAACTTGCTCGCAAGTCACCATAATAAAATGATAATAATACATATTAAGAGTTAAAAAAAAAGGTTGGATGTTGTCTTTATATGGTGTATATTTGTCAAAAGTTGAGAAATATTCTTTAATGATGCCGATTGGCAATAACCTTATGCAAGAAAACCAAAACATTCTTAGTGATGGTAACCGGCAAATAGGTGAACTGCTGGTCCAAAAAATAAACACTGATATATGATAAACTGTCCAAGTAGGTAAAATGTAATTTGCTATCTTTGCAAGAAGGAAATTGATGAACATCTCAAACATGCAGATAGGCAATACTAACTTAACCATCAAAATTCAAAATAAGTTAAATTTAATTAATATTTGCCAAAAAGTCCCAAAATCCAACAGTAGCTTGTAAAAGTTCTGCAATTATGGATTGTTCCAACGAACAGGTATGGATTGTCAAAAACATTGTTCAAGATTTCTGGTCTAAGTTGTCATCCCCTGATATTACACAATTATATATGCAACACAATTTAACAGAATTAACAGAAAAAGATAGATTTAGCTTTTGGATAAAAGAATATGAAAAAGTACCTCATGATTGCCCAACAACAACCGGTTGGTGACACCTTGAAAGAACCTTTTATTTAATTCTGTTCATATGTAGTGTACATCAGCATCAAGCATACTATCGGTACCTAATGATTGCCCAGAAACAAATGTATTTTAAGGTAAAAATATATTTTTACAACCTTACAGTTCATGAGAATTTTCTAGAGTTATATGATAATTGAATGCCAAACTTGAATCTTGTAACATACGGTTGATGTTGAGTTAGTAAGGATTTTAATATGAATAATAAGAAGTTGTACCTTATCGGGAGCTCTTTTAATACGAACACAACTTTTAACACATCTTTTAATGACGTCTGATAGATATTATAAGTGGAACGACTATCAATATAAATTTCTTATGAACATCAAGTATTATATAATAAATAATCCAACGTGTGAAAACTAACCTACACAATGTTGATCTTTAATGTTATCATCAGTGGCAATATCAGTAAAAGATTTGAAGTTGAAAACATGTACAGATCCAGTAAAATCTTGAATTGGCCTAACGATAATGTTAGGGGAAAACGGTTGCACTCTCGGTCATAACATTCTTCCACTGATCTATCGACTTTCCTCTTAACGAAGCCGCCATTAGACCCCATACATTAAATGAAGTAGAGGTATGAGGTATTTTTTAGGGACATTAGTATATACTAAGTAAAATATAATTCATAGAGGCAAAACAACACTAATGTCTAACTTATTCGTCTGCTAAAATGAGTTCCAACATAAATTCTTTACCATTCGCAGCTTGCCACCGCGAATGCAATACTTAAACCCTTACATGAATATTATGTGATCAAGGTGTCACATCTTTAAGCATGGTGATGGCTCTGTCCATATTTCTAAATCATGAAGTCGATCGCATGTTAATATTCTTACAAGTACTTAAATGGCAGATTATTGCAAAAACACATGTTGGACTAATTAAATTAGATAGTTTAATTTTTTATTTAGTACTTACTTATATTAATCCCTAAACCCATTGATATGAAAATCGCTGATAATAAATAATAATGAACTAGAAATCGTACTCGCACGATGTGCGGTGGTAGATGATTTCTTAAATTTTAAAATATTTGTAAATTTAAGTTTAGGACATCTTACAAAAGGTGACGGCGGACGACTTTGCCGGCAGCTAACTTCGACTTTAAATTGTTTAAAACACATGTATATAGTGTTTGTTATTTATTGGTAAAATATTTAAATGATTAAGACACTTTGCATCTCATTATAAAGTAGTATAAATATAGATAAGTAGATTAAATACATAATATAATTAAGATAAATATGGAAATGTTGAAAATTTTGAATTTTAAGACACCTTGCATTTCATTTATAAGGTAGTATAGATATTGCAGAAGTAGCATATACTAAAAAAACAATATGAGCAATATTTAGAACACATATTGAATCAAGTAGACACAAACGAACAACACTTCAGTAGTTCAATACTCTTCATGTCATATAACCTATCAAAAACGAATAAGTAAATCTTATACAGGAACAAAAAAAATTATAATTCTAACAATCAGTACATAAGATTGCAAAAAGGATAAAACAAAAAAGATGAAGTCATTGATATGAAAATCTTGGGATATACTAATATTAATAATAAAATAATGATAAGAATAATATTACCAACCAAATTTTCTATTACATCCAAGGGACATGAGTTTGATTAGTGCGTATATATTCTTTGAACTATATTTTCTCCATACAAAAAAGGTTCATACACAACTAAAAATAGTGATACCAACCAAATTTATACACAAAACCTCTTGATTATTACATAAATAATTTTAGTTTTCGTAATTAACAAATGGCTCTCACGTGTGAAAGTCCTCCATTCAGCAATTATTATGAAAGACTTTCAGCTTAACTAAAGTCTCATTATTCCCAAATTGATAATTCATTTTTAATTTTTTATACACTACAAGATTATTCCAATGTTAATTATAATATGTGCATGTCTTTAATTAGCTATAAAAATAATATAATATTATTTAAGAAGAAAGAGTTTGGTAGAATTATATATTATATTTCACATTATGACTAGGCTTGTGAATATGATTAATTGGCCTTTCATTGATAATTCTTTTTTATTAGTGTTACGACTTTTTATTGATAAACTAATTAACTTTGAAAGATATATAAGAGTAGTTACAACAAAAATTATTTTTAAGTACCCATCCAAAACTTAATACATGTTATGGCAACTAGTTGCGTAATTTTGATCCCTGGGAGTCAATCGGTCAATGTTCACAAGATTTTAAGAACCCATTTCCGGATGTCCTCAACTCTTTCAGGTCTGATAATCCAATAACTCGATCTTTCAATACGATGGTATGAAAATAAAACGATTTATTCATGAGAAGTTTTAAGTGTCGTTTGGTTCAAAGATTTAAATGGAATTTGATAGAAATGAATTTGGATTTCCTTCCTTGTCTTGTTAGGTTAATATAAGAAATCCCAAATTCCTTTCCATCAATTCTTTTCCATCAAGTTTTATTGAAAACTTTAAACGAAACGGCCACTTAGATCTAATTTGGTTTGATATTATTTACAGTTGTAGATCATGCGTTTTTCATATTATGATATATAAATATCTTATAAACATGAAAAGTTAGTGTTAATTAAATGTTCAGTTTTTATATCCCCCTAAGAACAATGGTTAAAAAACCCAAAATTGAACTAATTATCAACTTTTAGGTCAAAAAAGTTATTTAACCTCTTAATTAAGAAAAGTTTAATCAATTACCTTTTATCTAGGCAATTGACGCTAAATAAATCGAGTAAAAATTGAAATTATAAATTGTCAAAAGTAAGATGAGATGATTAGGAACCAAACCCTTTCAGAAGGATTGGTCACCCATATGTTGCAGTGTGGAGGAGGGGTTTTCCTTTTGGAGGGATATTGGGTTAGAATCTTTTCAAGGGGTTTCTCTTTAAGAGAGATATTCCTAAGGGTTTCCCTTGGGGGTGGTAACTAGAGAAAGTAGATCGTGGATCGGGATCTGCATACTGTCCGTCTGGATGTCACTGTGGGTACTCAATCACTAACAATTAACTCGTCGTTCTATTAAAAAAAAAATGAAGGAAAGATGAGATGATTAGGAATTTGTCTGGTGATGGGTTTATTTTGGCTTTTATATGTTCATTATGTTGTAGTTTGATTATTTTTATTATAAAATTTTGTCATTATGTAATTTCTTCAAACTTATTCAATTATTGGAGTATAATTAAACATAATAATTAACTGAGTATTATTGAGAAACCTAATTACTAGCAATTTCATGACATGTAAAGTGTGAATTATCCAATAACCAATTGGTGATGATGTTTGATAATTTGTATTTTATAATTTAAAAAGAATATCTAAATATTTGTATTGAGTATGATATACTCTATCGAATTATATCAAACACTTACATAGATTATGAAACAAGCAAAGTTGGATCAAGTAGTTAACATCTTTGTTTTAGAGGCAAGGTAACTATCCTCATGTCTTGCAATGCCGGTGGTTTTTTTTAATCCAAAATAAAACCTGAAAGCAGTCTCTCTATACCGTCGTGGTAGGGGTAAGGCTGTCTACATCTCAACCTCCCCCATATACCGTCGTATTATTGAAACCTAAAATACGTGAAAGAAGACATTGGGTGTTACTTACTTTTTTACTTACATAGATTTTGACATTATTGGACAGACTGAAAGTAAATTCAAGAACTAAAAGAAAATCTTTTCACTCCAACACCTTACAGAAGATAAAACCTATATATATTATCAAGTTTTAGCAAATTTACAAAAAGAGAAAAAGAAAGGAAAAAAAAAAGAAGGAACAGTATCTGATCTGATATGTAATATATCATTAAATAGTGCATTAAATAGTTGTACACTTACCATGAAATTCAGGGGGTGGACTTTTGATATAGAAAGTACTACTTTTTTATGGACGTTAAGTGTAGCCCTAAGGGCTGCATTTAACATTTTCCTTAACATATTCATGTTGATATTTGAACATTATCATTGGAATAAGAAGAGGATGGATGTCCTAGCGAAATATTTGTTTAAACAAATGATTATCCATTATTAGCTTAGAATGTGAAATATCTATATCTATAATTAAATTATAAAATGATGATTAAATAAGTTTCCTAAAGTATTATAACAAAAGTCATAATAATTTCATCTTGTCTCATGGTTTGTAACAAACGATTAGCTTAATATAAGTTATACTATGGAAATTAGTGGTTCTGCATTTTGGTTTGTAGTTAGTTACATAGTTTATTATCTAAAATTTCTATGTATTTTTTAATTTGTTATTTTTAGATCATCGAACTATTTATTGTCTAATTGGGTCACTAAAATATGTTTTTGTGTGCCTTTTAAGTCACATTTAAATGGTTTTTGGAAAAATAAAATAAATAATGGTTTCAATAATGAAAACTTTATAATTAGATGTTAAGTTTATAAACATAAACGTTAACTTCACATCTAATGTTAAATAATATATGAAAGTAATTGATTTTTAAATGTTTTTAATTGACTCAAAAGCAATACAAACACATCTTCTAATAATCTAATTGAACAAAAATAGTTTTTTCACTAAAAGACTTATTTAACAATCTTAATCTTAATCTTAATCTTAATATATACTAAAAGACAACTGACCTAACCTCAATTGACCAATTACACCTCTCGATTTCTTTAAATTAAGTTATTAAAAATGTGACTAAATTATTTTAATTATCAGTTATAAAAATAGTTATAGAAAAAATCTCATTAATTTACATTTTTTTTATTTATCATAACTAATTTACACTTTTTAGCTTTTCATAAAAGAATAAATTTTACTAAATACTTAATTTAAATATATTTAAAACTTTTTAGCTTTTAATAATTATTAATAATTAAATTACTAAAAGCATATTTTCACAAAAATAATTATAAAACTTATAAAAAATAACTGACCTAACCTCAATTGACCAATTATAGCTCTCGATTTTTCTAAATTAAGTTATTAAACATGTGACTAACTTATTTTAATTATTAGTTATATTAATAATTATAGAAAAAGTCTCATTAATCTAGACTTTTTTGTTTTTAATCACTAATTTATACTTTTTAACTTTTCATAAAAGAATAAATCTTACTAAATATTTAATTTAAATATAATAAACATTTTTTTAGCTTTTAATGATTATTAATAATTAAATTACTAAAAACATATTTCCACAAAAATAATTCTAAAGCTTATAAATGTTTCAACTGATGATGGTAATCTAATCCATATAATAATTTATATCTACATCTTAGAAAAATACAAACTATATTATTCGGTATATCAACAATATATCAAAAAATTTTGTTAACATCTATATTAAAACAAACTTTTACATATATGTATTAAATAATATTTATTAATCTATCAGCTGCATAAAAGTTATCAATTTATTTTTTTTAAAAATAAAATAATATATGTATACAAGGTATATCTCCATTATTAATAATTTAAAGTATATATAAATTGACTAATTTGGGACTTGGCGTATGAACAATTGTATGTTACAAGGTGTTGATATGCATCAAAGATGGAAGATCAAAAAAATAGTAAAACAAATTTCATCTACAAAGAACTATTACAAAAAATGAAATAAAATATATATTTTTTCAGAATTATATTATTTTATTTACATTTAAAGATGAAATAAAAATGTATAGCTTTTTCTTATATTTTTAAAATTTGAATTTGTAAGGTTTTTTATTTGTATTTATTTAATAATTCATTTTATTTTAAAAATGTCATTAACCTACCGTGTATTTGACGCGAGACTAAATCTAGTAATAGCATTATACCCATACGACACGGTGGTGACAAACACTTTTTAATAATTTCTTTATTTTATTTATACTTCAATGATTTATTGATACTATTATGAGTCAGTAAAAATGAAACTTATATAATTTTAATGTAATTTTAATTTGTTAGAACTTACAAATTATATATATAAAATGATAAAGAATTATTTAATTCAAAAATGATTATGTTTAAATGGCTATTGGTAAATAAATATATAATTAATTTAGTTAACTTTTTAAACGGCATATATGTCATTTCTAATCTTGAATTTTAAGTAATTAAGAATAGTCCTAAACTATTGATAAGCAGGTATAAATAATTATCAAATAAAGTCCATGATCCGTACACCATCTTTTTTTAGACATATACCACCAAACATATTTTACTTTATTGCATAGTAGAAAACATATTTGGTAATGTAAGACTTAAAAATTTTTGGTATACGACTATCAAATAGTTTATACAATAAGAATTAAGAAGTCAACCACATTCATTCATGAGTTTTTCATATTGAAATCATCTCATTTTGTTTTGTTATAAGTTACAAATAAATATTAGCAATACCAGGTTAAGAGGTGACATGACTTGTTAGTCAAATAAACAACGTAAGTATAAATCAATCAGTTTTAATTAGATGTTCCAAAAATAACCAAAAACACATGTACGATCCTTTTAACTTCAGTTACATTTTCAACCATCTTGTTGTTAAACTTGAAACTCCCAAACTCATGGAGTTGATTTTTTTCTTCTTCAATGACAGCTTTAATTTTCCTATCTTCGAAACCACATTGGATCCCCATCATGACCTCCCCGTAAAATTTTTGATGCCGATAAAATACTTTCACTTATTACCCATATGATTTGTTCACTTACATATAGAGGATTTAATTTAAAAATAAATGAATAAACAAATAATCCTAAATGTTGTTAAGGTGAAAACTAATAGTTATGGATATTTATTAGTTGGGGGTAATACTTGTATGACATGTCAAGTTCAAGGTAAAAATTTTTGAGATGATTTGTCAAGATTTTTATCTACAGCTCGTGTTTATAAATATTGTATATGAAAAAGGCTTTGTTCATGTTCGTTCATTAAGAGTTTTGAGTTGTTCATTTGCGTTCGTTTATGTTATGAATATAAATGAACGAATGTATAATTAGAAACATTATTATTTAAATTTGACATTATTATAAAAGAAAAGTTGGCAGAGTTTTGAAATTAAATACAATACACCCTTTAACTTTTAATAAAAAATAATATCATTAGGACAATTTTATCAATGTATCTTTCACATGTGAAACATATAATCTTAAAAATAGAACACATCTCATTTAAATATTTAAGCAAAATTTTCATCTAAAAATATAACATTATTTCATATAATACATTTAGAAAGGGTGATGATCTATACACCACCAATTTTTAGCCGTACACCACCAAATATGCTTTAAGGTGTTGTACAATACAATCATGTGAAACATGTTTGGTGGTGTACGACTAAAAATTGATGGTGTACGGATCACCACCCATTTAGAAATGTTTCTCACTATTAATTTAATTTATATATATATATATTAAGTAGCATATATAATTTTTTGATAAATCGAATGAAACTTATAGAAAAATAATATTAAATTTTTTTTAGTAGCATTATTAAGATGAAATAAAGTATGATTTTTTACATAAAGAAAATTCAAGAAACAAATCGACTACTTGTGTTGACCCACCTACTTTAATATAGAACTTGCATAACAAATTTTACCACGTTGCAACTTCTTCCCAACACGTTTTTAAAACCCTCTATAAATACAATCTCCATTGATCAACTCTCATTTTCATTCACCTCCCTTAATCTGTTTCTAAACCCACATTTGTAATCTTTGATCCCGTAAGTACATGTTTATTAGTTTTCATGTTTCTGGTTTAACGAGATTACGATAAACTGTCGTTTAAACAATTTATTTACTCGTTAAATATGATAAACTTTGAGTATTCGTCAACGCATTCTTTTAGATTTTAAATCAAGATAAATGAGTTTGAGTATATTTTTTTGGTATATGTGTGTTTTTGGGTTCGATCCTTGGCATGGGTTATTTTAGGATTATTTGGAGTAGTTTAGGAGTTGAGTAGATTTGCCGTTAAAAAAAAAACAAGAAAAACAGTCAAAATGATTTATTTGGGTTGTTTAATGATCTGAGAATTTTTGTTTTGGTTCTTGATGATTAAACAAATTGAGTAGTCTATACCTTTTTTTTTAATTACTGGTTCACATTATCACATATATAAATTTTCGGCTTTTTCATAGACAACAAGCTATTTGCTGGAGTAATGCCTAGTTTTAATGTGATTGTTCAACAAAATAACATTTACATTTTGGATTGAAGGCGCTTGTGTAATATTTCATCAATGATATGCTTGTGCAGGTTCGACGCATTTATTCAAAATGGAATACGAAAATGGATACCAGCAACTGATCTCGGAGTCAAAATATGAATGCCTTCTCTTTGGTAAACCTCTATATATATATAAAGATGAATCGTCTTTCATATAATCAAGATTTTTCATATTGTACTAATCTTCAATGGCATTTTGGAATTGTTCTGGTTTGAATTTTTAGATGTTGATGATACCCTTTATCCTTTTAGCTCTGGGTTGTCTACACAATGCACCAAAAACATCAGAGGTATGACATATATGTGTGAACCTTTATTCGACATTTTATCTATATATAATCATATATATTTGATAGAAAGTATACAGTATAGAAATCTTACTGCTGTTACACACATACATATTTAGAGTATATTGTGAATCATCTGGATATCGAGGAAAGTAAAGTCCCGGAAGTGTGTGCTCAACTCTACAGGGATTATGGGACAACAATGGCTGGTCTTCGGGTATGGTGTTTATGGTAAAGCATGAACCTTATGTGATATAGTATTGTGTATCTAAAATCGAACCAACAAATTGTTATCTGTGCAGGCTTTTGGCTATAATTTCGACTATGATGAGTACCATAGGTACTAAATCTACCCTTTTAAAAATTTTCTTTTTCTCTAAAGAAACTTAAAAATCTGATATTATGATATTTGAGGATTTGCAGTATTGTCCATGGAAGATTGCCCTATGAATATCTTAAACCCGACCCAGTTCTTAGAAATCTTTTACATAGCTTGCCCATAAGGAAAGTGGTAAGCTTTCAGGTCTTTTTCTATTGATTAAGCCCTTTATGGTGTTTTTGTGAAGACTTGTGTATCAAAGTGTCGTCGTGTCTTTGACAGATTTTCTCAAATGCAAATGAGGCGCACGTCGCTGAAGTTCTTCAACGTCTTAGATTGGAGGACTGCTTTGATGATGTCATATGTTTTGAGACTCTAAATCCTAAAAACCAAGTTAATGACGATGATGCTCCTAAGAATCCTGTTATCGTATATGACAATGATAGTGAACCGACTGTATTACTACCCGATAGTCCTATTATTTGTAAGCCATTTGAAAATGCTTTCCAGCAGGCTTTCAGCATCGCAAATATTAACCCTCATAAAACCGTAAGTTATCTTAGATGGGACACACAAGATGAAATCGTCAAATGGGCATAACAATTATCTCACACCTTCACTTTTTTCCATTTCAGTTGTTCTTTGATGACAGTATACGCAATATACAAACATCAAAACTGATGGGCCTCAGCACCGTGTTGGTAAGTCACAAATTTTGATACTTACCATAGCTGAATACTGTATTTACTTTTTCTTGTTGATTTAAACAGGTTGGGTCGTCACAACATAAACAAGGGGTGGATTATGCTTTAGAGAGTATCCACAACATTAGGGAAGCACTGCCAGAGCTATGGGCACCGGTCAATAAGTCCAGAGACGTTGGACTATCACAAAAGATTGCAATCGAGACTCCTGTGGAAGCATAAATCCATAGCTGTATTTTTTTCTTTTCATGTGTAATAGTCCATATAAATAATCAAAGTCTGGTTCTTACTATATTTGTTGCGTAAATTGTAGTTCCTACATTAAAAGCTCAATATGTTTAAACTATCGCCGTGACTCTAAAAGTCGATATGTGTAAATTATATACTTCAAAATTGTGTTGCTAGCTCCAATGGTATAATGGTAACCAAAAACTTTTTATGTTAATTGTTACCTGCATCTAAAAGAAAACTCTTATCCATGGCATAAGCCACAAGGAAGAAAATAGAGAACTGGTGAGTAGCATTAAAATGCAAGGCCTAAGAAGATGAAAAGCATACCTCTTGCGGCCTTTTGGCTAAGATCAAGTGTAGTATCTATTCTTATCAGTTTAATACCTGATATGTGAGCCATCGGCTCACTCGATACTAATCTTGTTTTTATGGGGAAAGGCCCATTACAATAGCTTGCTACTGGGTTCTTTGAGCGTCACCTTTGGTGTTGCACTACTGACTTGGCTTGGCGCACCCCTCCAGTATTAGTTTTAAATCTCTATTTAGTTGCCTATTTTGTTTAAATTTCATAAAGTTGAAACTAAACTGTATCAGATGTATCCAATAAATTCATATGGCCTCATCAAAAGAAACAAATGTCTCTGTGAAATTTAATTTTTTTCGTATAGTTTTGTTGTGATTCAAATTGTTAACTTTGACAGACAAACCTCATTTCAAAAACTTTCAAGCACCATATGTCTCTGAGTTAATATTTTCAGTGACCAACTTTACCATCATTGCCAAACTTTCCGGCTTAAATCAGTATAATTCACATTTGATCAAAGCAGATGCAGGTCACTTGCTCCCAATTGAACGATTTTTACAGGATGAAAATACTATTATCTGATAATTTCTCAAGTAACAACTGCAAAGTTGGAAATTCAAAACAATATAAAAAGACCATATGAAACGATCACATAAGAATGTTTCTATCGATCAACTACCGTCAGACCACTTCCAAACCCTCTGTCGTGGGAAGTGATCTCAAGTACGACGCACTTAACTCCTAATATCATAATATGATTGAACTCTTCTGTTCAGTAAATTTTCAACATTTGAGAAATCATACAGATGGAGTGATTGTAAAGGCTTTGTTGATGAAGATATTCATCTTATTTAGAAAAGAAAAAGAACCATTATTCATGGATCCCTTTTTGACCCCAAATGCTGAACCAACACAACCTAAACCGATTCAGGCTACATTTTATTATATTTTAAATTGAAACCATCATTTACACAATTATTACGTCAACACGAGGAGTAAGAACCAGAGTTGTATCATTGAAGACAAGACAGTTATAGATCTAAGCATTAACAGAAGTCTCGATTGCAACTTTTCGTTCATGAGGAACATCTATTGACTTGTTGACTGATTCCCATAGTTCTGGCAATGCTTCTCTTATGTTGTGGATGCTCTCTAAAGCATAGTCCACCCCTTTTGTACGCTGTGATGACCCAACCTGTTTGCAGCCGAACAAAAAACAACAAAACACGTTAGCAATAGCAACTATATATCAGATTTTATATTTACAGCAGAAGCAGCTTACACTTACCAACACAGTACTGAGGCCCGTGAGTTTTGCAGTCTGTATATTGCGTAAACTGTCATCAAAGAATAACTGAAATAAAAGTATTAAAATTGTGAGATCAACAAAAAAAATGACTGCCTAATTATGACCATTTTACAATTTCTTCAAAGAGAACTTACAGTTTTATGAGGGTTGATCTTGGCCATCTGGAAAGCCTGTTCAAAAGCGTTTTCAAATGGTTTGCAGACAATAGGAGTCTTTGGTAGTAAAGCAACGGGTTCATTGTCATTATCTCCAATAACAGAACTTTTAGGAGTATCAATGGTTTGTATTTTAGGGTTCAAAGACTCGAAACAAATAACATCATCAAAGCAGTCATCCAATCCAAGCCGGCCAAGAACTTCAGCCACGTGTGTCTCATTTGCATTTGAGAAAATCTGTGAAACACATGGCCGCACATTGATACGACAAGTTTTTACAGAAAACATTTAAGTGTGTGTGTGTGTGTGTGTGTTATATAACTTATAAGTCCAAAATGTAGTTGAAAACTTACCACTTTCCTTATGGGCAAGCTAAGTAAAAGACTTCTGAGAACATGGTCGGGCTTGAGATATTCATAAGGCAATCTCCCATGGACAAAACTATAGTTCACCAATACAATAATATCAGAGTTTGTTGCTTCCATCTAGCATGATTAAAAGGAAATGGGAAGATTAAGTACCTATGATAGTCATCATGGTCGAATTCATAGCCAATAGCCCGAAGACCAGCCATTGTTGTCCCGTAATCCCTATAGAGTTGAGCACACATTTCCGGAACTTTGCTTTCCTCGACATTAAGCTTATTCACCATATAATCTAAAAAACACATTTGGGTAAACAAAGAAGAAAATTTAATTCCTTACACTCTAACAAATACAAGATGGTACCAAACAAAAATATAAAAAAGAAAAACAAAGCAGTAATTCAATACCATTGATGTTTTTGGTGCATTGTGCTGACAATCCAGAGCTAAAAGGATAGAGGGTATCATCAACATCTAAAAGTCCAAAAACGTAATGACAAGGTTTAGTGCAATTTACAAATCTTGATTAACCGATATATTTAGAGTCATAAACATCTAAAAGTAACAAGTTTGGAAATTTATAGCCTTACCAAAGAGAAGGCATTCATATTTTGATTCTGGAGGCTGTTGTTGGTATTCCATTTTGAAAAAATCTGGGTAAAATCTATGAAAAGTCAAAAAAATATCAATAATTAGTAATTCGAACAAAAGGGAAGAAAAATAAAAGGATCATTCAGAGAGAGTTTTTTTTACTGCAGAAATACTCAAGATGTATCTAGTGTTAAAGGGATAGAACATACAAACTCCATGGATCATAAAGGAATACAATAGTATACATAAACTCATGTATCTCAATTGACAATCCGAAAGAAATCCCTTTAATGGAGTAATCTCAATTTTTTGTTTTTTGAAAGCCAATTAATTAATCAAACATCATCGTCAACAACAACAACAATACCCAATCTCGTCAAAGACGGGGTAGAGAGACTACTTCCACAGTTCCACACAGACCTCCGGCAATAACTACCACGCTATCAATACATATTTATAATTTTGTCTAAACTCAAAACTAAAACCACAACCCCTTGATTGATTGATGGGTCATGGCCCTGCAAGGACAAAGACCCACCCTTTGGTAATGTAACAAATACTTAAAAGTAATTTCAATGATCAAAAGTGACAATAAAATAACCCAAAAAGAACAACAAGAAATATGACATAAACAAACAGAACAAAACCATTCGATCCAACAAGGCCATGCACATAAGAACCTTAAAGATTAAGGAAACATTATGTCATTTACCACTATTCATAACATATTCCCATTTTTTTGGATTTGATCATTTGATTAGAGAATAGTTACAAACATATATGATAGTAATTTGTTACTAGTAACATTTATTTAATCCAACTTACTTGCATTTATGTTTTTTAACAGTAATTTCAAAACAATACTAACACACATTCATAACATATCATATCATATCAAATAATATATATATATACATAATCATGTATACAAGAAAAGATAGATGGATGAAAATAATATATATATATATATATATATATATGTATATTATATGAACAAATGTACTTACTTGCAAAGTTGCAAGAGAGAAAAAAATGAAGTGAAACGTATAAATGTAAGGTTGTTTGTAATGTAATAATGAAGAAGCGAATGACAATGTGAAAAAATGGGTTGGATTTTGGAGTATTTATTGGGTGGAGAATTAAAAATTAAAAAATTAAAAATTAAAAATTAAAATAAAAAAAAAAAAACAGAAAGACAAGGGGTCGGTTGATATGGAGACTATTGAATTAAAGGAAAGCGACACGAACTCTCACTGTAACGTGCCGAGACTTCTGGAAGCATAATTTCATCGACACCATTTTTTTATGTTTCATTTTTTGATTTTTTCTTTCCCTAGTACCTCTATTTTTCTAACTTTTAATTTCTTATTACAACTTTAACGATTAGGGATGTGATAAACTTACAATCATTTTTATCTATCCATAACAATATTTACATTATATGATTGTACTGTATAACTGTTTGATATAGGTATTGTTGTGAATAGATAAAAAATGTTATGGCTTTATCACTACCCTGACGACTATCATTGATAGGTTATTATATGCATAAAAAGAGAACAACATCTGAATTTCCAAATTATAAAATCTACAATCAATCAAATTAATTGTATATTCCTATAATTGTGTGGAAAATATTTAGTTGCTTCATATATATTTCTTTATTATATTATTATTATTATTATTATTATATTATATTGATAATCATAATCCCTTAAATAACTAATAATTATTAGTTAATGTGCAAATTAACAAAACGTGTATAATTTAAATTATTAATAATGCTGGCAGGAGTGGTGAAAGGGCGGAACGCCCCCT
>JAOEHQ010009230.1:0-16780 GCA_025447715.1 Asclepias incarnata
GGACTTGCCTTTTAGCTATATTACATACGAACGGGTCCACTGCCCGCAAGTGTGTAGTAGTCAGTAATTAGGTAGTCCTTGTTTATAAATTTTTAAACTCGATTTTACACATCATGTTTTTGGCACAGTTCTTAAAAAGTTCAAAATTTAAGATTTTAACTCAAATGCTTTATAATGTAGTGTACATATACGCGTCATTATTCTTATTGTGAACACTTATGTTCAGTTAAAAAAATGATATATTAGACGACAGGAACAATTAAAAGCTAGAAGTGGTGGAATGTAGGTTTGTGTTTTTTTTGTTTTTTTTTATAGGCAACTTTCATTCACATACCTCCTTACGAAAAAACAAGGAGAAGATTACAAACTATCTTACATTAAATTTACACCAATCTATCTATCTAACCTTATCGTTCTTTGCTCTACTATTGAACCATCTAAACCTAGACGTCTTAATAAACATAATTATCTTTCAGACATTTACTTCCTCATTACTAAACTTGAAATCATTCCTTTAAAATTGCGTTTTTAAGTGATTCCCAGTATTAAAACGAGGAGTGACATCTATACAAGTACCATTTTTTTCATCACACAAAAAAAAAAAAGAAAAAAGAAAAAAAAAACTTCTTGGATACTTAGAACACATTCACAAATTCAACTTCCTGTCATCACACAAAAGGAAAAAAAAAAAGAAAAACGCCATGAGCATGCCAAATTTCTTTTAAACATAATTAACAAGCAGCATCGATCATCCACAGTACGTTCTATTGATCAGCATCATCTTCCAGTTCATAAACGGCTTGAAGTGGACCACTTCCAAGAACAGACCCTTCATTCTCTGAATAATTACCATCCAAACCACTCTTTCCAAATAAACACATCTGTGGCTCTATCTCGTTTAATTGCTTGTATTCCTCATCCGACAAACTCCAGCTGAATATATCGATGTTCTTCCTTATCCTATCAGGATTCACACTACAAGGTAGTACACTCGTCCCTCTTTGTAAACCCCACCTCAAAATAACCTAAAAATACACAAAACCATTATCTAGTCTAAGACTTTCACGTACCTTCTTATCGTATCGTACATATTCACATGATGAAATATGAAATAAAGTAAAAAGGCTAGGGAAGGCATACGCGCGCTAGAGTTGACAATGTACCTGTTCAGGGGTCTTTCTATGCCTGTCTGCTATTTCTGCTACTACCGATAACTTTAGCATTGGTGCGTGTACTGATCTTGACCTTCTAAATGACATATGAGGGGTTCCAGTTTCATATTCGCTTGAATCATTATCTGATGGTGCAGAATTACTAGTTGGTACTCCTAGTGGTGTGTGAGCAGATACATGGATTGAGTTTGACTGACAAAACTTCACAAGCTCGTCTTGCCTCCAAAAAGGATGCAACTCTACCTGAAAAAATCTCACATAGTCACATATAAATGTTGTTAACCGACAACGTTGACAAGCCCAAATGTCCTACCCCAAAGACAATATGTGAAAGACAATGTTCAGATTGACTCAACACTTGTCTACTCATGTAGTGTCCCGTCCCAAGGACAATATATGCGACTAAATGTTAAAATAACATAGTGACATATATGTATGTATGTATGTAGGTAAGTATAAATTTCATAATTATCGGCTGCCCAAGGAATCTGCCGGTGCTTTTGAGACATTTAAACTTGAAAGAATATATACAAAAAGTCTTGGAACATTAGTGTGTGAGTTTATTGTTCCAAAAAACTAAGTATATTAGAACTTCAAGATCTAAATTATTCTTTTCTGTTGAAAAACGGTAAATCTAACCAAAATCAGACCAGACCAAGACCAGGATATGGAAAAAAGTCTGGTTTTCATCTGGTAAAATATTCACTTTGTACGTTCTAGGCCAATCCAAAACTGGATTCTTACGTTTTCTTTCATTTACATAACATCTTTCATTTACGTTTTCTTGTTAAACCACCAAGGTGACTATTTCCTCACAAGAGGTCTCAGGCTTGAAACCTCCTTATGTAAACATCTTAGGAATGGTCACGAAAATGGTCAAAAACGGTCACGGGACCGTGTATCTGAGTAAAAAGACTTGTCATCCCTGGCTAAGTAATCCGAATAGGAAAAAACTGATCCGTTTACCCAGAATGGTATTGTTACAAACTTGTCCCCTAAAAAAAGTCATTTATACATGTTTATTGTTTTAGGTTTCCCCTTAATAATAACTTTTTGGCTCCGCCCCTAGTTCTCGGGTATAAATATTTTCAAAGTTTTGGTTCGATAAAGTTCGGTTTGGTTTGCTGGTCAAACAAGAAATATGTTAAGGTTTAACAAGAAAAAAAGAAAAAGTCAAACCTGATTAACAGCAGGTACAATCTTAGCAAACTTAAGCAGCTCTTTAATCTGTTGAACATCAAAATTACTCAAACCAATAGCACGAACAAGACCCAACTCAACCAACCTTTCCATTGTTTTCCATGTTGTTTTCAACTTACTCATAAACTGTCTATTCTCACTACCCGAATGCGCAGGAGGGTCTGTTGCATCACCAAAACCCGAACTCTCGGGCCAATGCATTAAATAAAGATCCAAATATGACACTCCAAGATTCTTTAAAGAAACTCTAACAGAATTCTCAATTTTGTTTATAGAATTCATAGTACAATATAACTTTGATGTCAAAAAAATATCTTCTCTTTTTAATGTATTGTTAATAACTTGTGACAATGCTTCCCCTACTTCTGCTTCGTTACCGTATAGATGTGCACAATCTATGTGACGATACCCGACTGATATTGCTGTTTTTACTGCATCGACGCAGAACCCACCGCCGCTTTGCCATGTTCCTAGACCGATGGCTGGGATTTTCGCGCCGGTGTTTAACGTAAAGTATGTTCCTGGTGACCCGTATTTCCCTTTCATGTCACAAATGATGGTGATCAAAATGTTACAAAAGTGTAGTCTATGTAATGCTTTTTAAAGATATACAAGAGTTTAACTTTCTTTATAAAATTTGATTGGGAAATATATATAAAGAAAACTGAAATGTGGCTCTTGAGAAAATGAAAGAGTTGAAAAATAATGACGAAAAGTTGAATTAGGAAAGGGAATCGTCAACTAAATGCACCTATATATTGGAATTATATGTCTAATTAAGATATAGGAAATGGGTCAATAAGAATGGGCCAGAAAAAGACGTGATGGAAAACAAAACAGTTTTTTTTTTTTGTTTGTTAAGATATAAAATTATGTGATGTGATAAATTATATTGTACCTCGTGGGAATAGAAATGACAAAGTTTGACATGTATAATGTATTCTAGAGCGACTATTTTATTGGTCAGTTGTTTCACATAGCGATGAGATAAATACCCGAGGACCGCTTGAAGACCGATCGAGATCGATGCTAGACTGGCTCGGCCCGATCATCATCTGTCCGGTCTTCGATCATATGATATTTTAACGAGTGATGATAAATTCACAACATTTTTTTTACCATATACAACAAGTATAAGCATGTTAATGCATAATACACAACTATATAAAACAATAATTGTTGTATATGACAAAAAAAAATTGTTGTCATCACCCTTTTTGGTCCCGATCCTACCGGGTTGACCCGGATTGTGAAGGGTTCTTTTGGGTTTTTTAATTTTGTATCTAAAAAATTACAATCTTACAACTGATGTATATGAATTTAAATAGCTGATATTACCTTATTTGAATTTTATAACTTCTAATTTCCAGTCCAATCATTATTCGATATAGATGTTTTATTATGCCTTTTCTCAAACAAAGTTTCCAGCAGTGAGTTTTTAAAATTTAGGCAAACAAGATGTATAAGTTTTTATATTAGCTCATGATTTTAAAAGGACATGTTGTTAATAGGTAAAATAAATCACGCAACTCATCAAGTCTATACTTGGAATGGTTCGATCATATCTGTTGTTAGAAATCATAAGAATAGATAATGTTAAAAATTAAATAACTAATAAATAAATGAGAGATGTAAAGCTGTAAACTATTGGCATTCTTTAGATAACTTCGATTCACACATGGGAAGCATTTATTTTAAAATAATTCAAACGGAAAATAATGCAAAAATAATATTTTCCATAAACTCTGGTGGGTCCAAATTGTGCTACTAGAAATATGCTTAGTACAAAACTACAAATATACTCCGTATATATATATTGTAAACCAAATTTAATAAAATAATTAGTTGGTGACATATAGAAAAAATGAAAATTTGTAATCTCTTATATCAAAACTATTGAATAGTTGATTCTTAAACCATACTAGTTAGACGATTTATTACAAATTAGATAAGAATTTTTTTCTAATCAATAAGCTTTTAGTAACAGGAGGAGAGAAGATTTCGTCTCTCGGGAAGTCCCAGGTTCAAATGGGCATAAGCGTTTAATGGGCATAGGCGTTTAATTAAATTGGGTGTCACCTTGCGATCGTTAGATTGGCGTAATGTAATTTAATTGAAGAGTTCTTTTTGTGTGTGTCTAAAAGGCAAACTTTTATTGCCTTGAATAACTTTAGGACGAGTCATGACAAGACGGGGTCGGGTTGACCCGTAACATCTTTGGCCAAACTTGTTTATTTTAAAATATTAAAAAATAAAATAAAATAAAAAACGTGCAAATGGGTTGAAATTGTCATTTCCACTACCAACATAACAAAAGCCACAACAATGGCCAATGGACACATAAATTATAGTTTAACATTTGATCCTCAATAACATGGTAATTAAACAATGGCACGATCGGTTGAATTGGGTGTTGTCCATGCTACTAGATTCAGCAGATAACAGGACTGCTTAAACTTATATTTTGAAGACTTCACTTCACAAATAATGGACATTGGTTAACATTTCGAGTGACAGATCGAAGAATGAATACAATCACTGTTATGAACATATTTACGAACTAACTTCTGTTAAAGGACTTTCGAATTCTCTGGACTCGGCTCCTCTATTCTGGCTTTCTGTTTTGTTCAACCATCGTATAGGTTAACTAGTTCTGTTATCAAAGGGATACTTTTTGCAATTCTTAATTATCAACATGCTATTCTCCTCAATGGATATTGTGATATTGATTTATTCCTCTTTTAGGAGGTAACTTCTTCAAAATAAAGAGAACTAGTGCTGATGGTAGTATCTCCACCAACTGCTCAAGGGGAAATTAGTAAGGTTAGATTATTGCTGAAATGAAATATGCAATGATATTTGATGGTAACTATTTATGAAAGATGGAATTTCTCGACAAAAAGCATTTCTGGTCGACATCACCATTTCGACCCGTACTAAAACATTCCATCTTGATGTGTTGTTACCCAATGTGCCTAACCAGCCCATTTTGCATGTCATTAGTCATCACACAAAGAACATACTAAGCACAACTGTTACAAAATGCAGCAAAAATCTGCAACTGCGGGCATCAAAGGCTCATTTTATATAAGCCAAATTAAGCCCTACTCTTTACCAGCAGAAAACATGCCATAAATTTTTCTAAGGATGTAAAAATACACACATCAAGTTAAGGCAAGGAAATTTACCAAATAGTATATGAAGATCAGAACAGGATGTTCCAACAAATCCAAATTGGCAGCGGTATTGAACGCATTCATGCACATCTAACCATAATAACAGTAATAAAATCAAGATTAAACTAAGAAATCTAAAGGCTAATCATCATGTAATAGTAATGATGAAAAAGAGACTTACCATCTCACATCTTATGAGGAAACATGTAAAGCAGATACTTGTCACGTATCCAACCTGCATCAAGAATATAAATTGACATATCGACATAAAAATGCAGAGTCAAAATCAAAATTGAAGATGGTATTATAAATTATATGCCTCCTTCAACTTCTTTCGCCGGCCTTTTGATTCAACAGGAAATCGCTGCAACATTAGAAAGAGTCTGCACATATACACTAAGTATGAAATTATACATTAATAAGAGAAATCCTACGGAATTATTCTGTAGAAATATAAATTAAAGTACCTTACACCATATACCAGAAATCCCAAGGCAGCAAACAAAGACACCCCTGCAAAGAACATCTTGTAGAGGATCACTGTAACACGGACCGGCTTCCACCAGATTACTAGCCACAAAGATATCTGCTTATAATAAATCAATAGAATACATTAACTACCCGATGTATATTTTCGTTCCAAAAGGAAATAGGTCTTACCTGAATTGCATAGATTATTCCATTGACTATAAAGAAAGTGGGTCGAAGACCATCAGTTGAAACAGCCCGCGCCTGTCAAATGTTACTTACATTACCAATCAGCACCATGTATAACATAGTAAGCAAATGACTTAAACATATTAGCAAAACCTGGTAGTAAATTTCTGCCCAGAATAAAACCAAGAGAGCGTAGGTAGTGAAAAACGCAAGACTTGGCACATCAAGCAAGACATGTTGAACAATCTGATAAAAAAAAAAAAAAAAACGTAAGATGAAAGGCCTATTAAGCAAATTATGCCATCTTGTGATGGATGAAATTGAGAATATTAATTCTAACCTGGGGTTTCAAGTGTTGAATATCACGACGAAAAATAAAAAGGAAACATCTAACTGCAAAAGTAATAACACAACTAGTAAAGATTAGATATCAAAATGTTTATCTAAAATCAGCGTTAATTTGTAAAGAAGAAAAGACTTGAACATACTGACCTGCATTAACCAAGAAATTGAGAAAATGAAAGACTTTCTGGGTGGTCCAACCATACTCTGGCACTCTTTGTTGTATCCGAATCAATTGCATCTACAATGGTCACATAATCACACATCATAACTAATCGAAATGCAGATTTAACTTACGACTCGTTACAATCATCAAGAGATCGAGCATGTTAACATGTACATATATAGTCGATCCGAAAAAGCCTCACACTCATAGGGCCCTCATCATGACAATATATATTAATAGAAAAGAGGGTTGTTGTTAGACTTCTTTAATTATTAATTAACCATATATGTTAATTGAACTCGTAAACCTGTAAGATAATGACACCATTGCTTTTGAAAAATCATACTAAACTCGCAATATTCATCTAACTTTTCTTTACATATATATTGATTGATGATTTGTTTACACTTTCTGTACGTGTTCAAGACGTCGTATATGTTGTGATAATAACTGATTATATATGACGTACAGTTCACCGAATTGGTTTAACAATCAAAGTGAAAACTGTACGTCTTCCAATCATTTTTAACGGATTAATGTTATTGTCTTTCCCATATTGTTCTTAGGACGGACGGGCCGGGACATGTATGCCAGTCAGCAGCACTGTCAGTTATCAAAGATTGTATGAATATTTAAAGTGAAAATGCATGTTACTGTATATATATCTCGTATAATATATATACCACCATATATATATATAATTCAACTCGATTATTTATATAGACCGGTATAACCTAGTAATTATATATATAGAATGATAAAATGAAACCTGTGAACAAAAAACCATGTACAAACGACAAAAAAAACTTATATATACCACAACATAACATGCAACGTAACGAAGAATTAATATAATCACCATTGCGACGATTGCAACGAGCCCATAAAGAGCGGCAAGAGCATGAAATAATCGATCTTGCCATACAACGGTGTCGTTTAAGACATGCCACCAATCAGAAGCATCTTTAAGGGTGTACATCATTATCACCGTAGATTCAGACGGGGCTACCAACACCCTATACATTTCCGGATATATATTAATTAAATTAATTATGTATATTGTTGGTCGGACGGTTATCGGCGACGACGGTTAATTAATGATATGTTGGTTGTTTTTAATTTAAATTATGGTTGGAAGTTGAAATTTGGCCGACGATCGAGCGTGTGAAGGATGATGAATTGATGATGAACACGCGTGATGGATGTAAAATAGTATGTGTTACAGCCTCATCCTATATACAAATAAACAAGTACGTAACGTTAATTTTATATTGTTTCAACAACGGTTAACTTATATACGTACATATATATTATTTTATTTATTTATTTTTATTTATATATATATTTTTGAGTTTGCTACTCATAGCCCGAAGGTTATGGATAAGACGCATTAAAGTGTTGTACATGACAGTAAATATTTTTAAAGGACAGTTATTTTAAAATACAATACTTTAATGCGCCTTCGATAAAAGACATGAAGCGAGATATAAAAATATTTTTATATCCTCTTAACAAATTTAATAAAATCCTATTTTATAAAATATCTGCTAATTGTTTTTTCACCATCACAAGATTATAAAATGATGAATTAATATTTGTTTAACCAACGCATGGTAGTTACAAGTAGTAATAAAAATGAATCACATATAGATCGAGGGGATTCATATTCATATTCGCAAGGTGAACCAGGTTTGCAAAATTGAGACTCGGCAAATCCAGTTCATCATATTATGGTCAGTAACACCATACAAAAATATGTATTGGATACTTAACTAGCCACAACTGTAACTATATGTTTATTTGATTCGTAAAGCTGCATAACCACTTTAAAAATGCGCACCAAAACCTTATACGAGGAAAGGATCGTTATCTTTCTTGACCCATAAAATTCAAATACATACCGCCTTCAGTCAGAAACTTATATCAATCAGTAAGCAAACCAGGTCAAAACAACTAGATGGTCCAAACTCTTTACTCTTTGGTGGTCTTGCGCCATGCTTGTTCACGAGCACCATCTTTGTCAACAATCTTAATAACAAAGTTCTGTGGAGCTACCACAAGCCTGGATCTTATTTCATCAATGCACTGATCAGCCAGCTTTAAGGCTTCTTCAACCGTCATATCCGGATGGTAATGACGATCCATCATTGACAGAGCAAAGTAGGAGCCATACCCAAATGCTGCCTTGTCGACCTTGTGTAGCGTTGCAATGTAGTCTATGAAATATAGCGATGGGCCAGTTTCATTTTCGAAACCAGCTAGGATGATATTCACCTGGTAAGGATTCTGTACAAGAAAAAACAATTATCTCAAAAGATGAAGACGTGATCCCTCCAACTGTTTTTGCAAATCAATAATGAGACGCAAGTATTTGATAAAAAGGGAGGGAGGGTTATACCTTTCTCAAAGCAGTGGCAAGCTCACCACGCACGAAATTAGCAGCGGCTTTTGTGGTTAGAGGAATCCCATTACGGAATTGATACAGAGATACGTTCTTTTGTACGTATTCCGTGAATTGAGCACTAACAACAAGGGAATAAGCAGGTAAGATTAATAAAACTACATTTGCCAAAATAACACTAATTATTATTGGTTAATGGGGGCAGGTCGGTCGATTAACCAAAAGAACAAATAATTGGGTTACACATACAATATATTCTAAAACTATTGTTATGTGGAACATAACTATACATACACACACAGTCCACTTAATATCAGATTATTAATCAAATTTGTATAAAAATAATAAGAGTAAAGCTACAAAAAAAAAAAACACCATAAGCCCTAATTTCAAGATCTATGAAGTCCGTCTAATTTTGCATTAAAAAAAAAAGAAAAGAACCGGTCACCAGGTTCACCGCTGGCGCCCATGAGTTTGTGAGAATCAAGAAGCATGATTTTATCTTCATTAGATTTATGAACAAGAATACTGTTGACAGCTGATGTGTCTGCTACCACCATTGCAAATTCTTTCCCAACCATTCCAAACACACACTCCATCTTTCTTTCTGTTAATTCCCCCGCCGAATTATTATTATTTTATTATTAATACTAGTCCGTTTGATGATGTCTTCTTGGTTCATCAACTAACCCGACCCGGTTCTTCATTTTTAAATTAAAGTAATACTCTTACTGGCTCAGTCAGTCAGTTGGGCTTTTTATTTTGGGCTTACATTTTATTTTCTACTTTTTAGAAAGAAAAATAAAAATTCTTAAGAGTATAGTATGTATAAATTTTAAAAAATTAACATAACAATCATAACATTGTTGTTGTAATATAAACAGTGGTAACAAATATTGAAAGACCCAACGAACGGATGTTTTTGTAATATAACTTGGTTGAAAAAAATAAAGAAAAGAAGAGTTAGTCGATTAAATTGACTATAAAAAAAAGATGATTTATTAAAAAAGACTCCTATTGGTTAATTGAAGCTTATTTCTCAAATACCTCATCAACTCAAAAGCATACAATAAGAATACTTTTTTATTTTCTTTTATTTTTTTTCTATTTATCATGGAGATATGTGATTTATCATTAACAAAACCAGTCAAGAAAAACACATCCGTAAGAGTAAAATAAGAAGTTGTATTATGTTTAGTAATTACAATATGCTCTAGACACACATATACTCACTTGTATTGTTATTTGTAACTAACTATCCTACAAGTAATATAACCAAGATATTGCTATATATACATATCTCCTCCTATCGCATTGGCGTAATGGTGTTCACGTTTACAGTCCTCTAACACCCAACGGATGTTATTCAAACTTATCCGTTCTCCCAGAATTTTCCGTGAACTCTCTGCGATAAATAATCTTTTTTTGCAAAATTCTTGGGATAATGAGTAAAGAGATGACAATCACAAGGAAACCAGTCCCGGACCCAGTAATTAAGTGCGGGTGTGTGATTCTTGGGATAATGAGTAAAGAGATTACTATTACAAGGAAACCAGTTACGGACCCAGTGATTGAGAGTGGGTGTATGAGGAAGATGGGTTTAAGAAAACATAGACTGGAACATAAGAATGAACGAATGAGCGGCGAACTATTGTGCTAGGGTAGAAACAAAGCCTTACGGATGGCTCAATTTCATGCAGAAAATTCTCTTCTTTGGCCTTCCTGCAACAGATAGTTCAAAAGATCATGCACACGACACACTTTTACCCCTCCATCTGACCTTTTCTGGTCAACAATCACCAAACTTCTCTCAATAAGATTAAGTACTCCTCTGCTACATTTTCTGAACTTGGTTTTACAAAACCCTCTGCAACCCACAACCACATCAGGCTTTTGAGCACCCATCTCAAAGTCTTCTCAAAATGCTCCAAAGTAGAGAAAGCATGATTTCAAGTGTCGTGGCAAATGATTGTAACCCAAAGATAATGTGTTCATGTATTGTTCTGAATCACTAACAATATAAGAACCTATACTATCTAAAACTTGAGTCCACCGTTCAACTGATTTCTCTGTCTTTGCAAGAAGCCCGGATATCACAAGAATTGCAAGTGGCAGCCCACATCTTTCAGCAATTTGATTTCCAGTTTTCTTTAGATATTTAGAGCAAGTTTTATCTTCTGCAAACACTTTTTGTTGCAATAGATCCCAACTTTCCTCCACAGTTAAAAAATGAAGCAAATGAGGTGGACTGTCTGGTTTGATACGCAAGGCCACATTCATAAGTCGGCTAGCTAATAGCCTAATAAAATTCTGCATCCAAGGTTGTCATCGGGCAAACAGATCCTTATATCATTCCAAGCCTCTACATCCCGTATATCATCAATGACAATAAGATAACACTTACCCTTTAACCGTTTGTAAAGCACTTCACGCAACTCTTCGGTGCTCATGCCTCCATCTTTACCATTTACCAGTGACCGATATAGAACCGCATATGCTAGACAACAAATCATCCTTCTGATATATCTGAGAAACCGTAACCCAACCACGAATATAAAACTGGTATACTAATAATAAAGTCTCTTAGCAAGAGTCGTCTTACCAAGTCCTCCCATACCAACAATAGAGATAACATCTAGTCGCTTTTGATCTCCTACAAGTCTATAAAGTATTTCTCGTACCTTTAAATCAAACCCAACCACCTTATCTTCTTTTGGTACTACTGATGTATTATTCACTCTTGATGAGCTAAATTTATCTTTGAATACATCCTGAATCTTATGGTCACCATATTCTAAAACATCTCTTTTAATGTCCCCGATCTTTTGTATGACATTATCACGCTCTACAACGGTCATGGTCTAAAACGTTAGTATCTTCAACCACAAAAGTGGGAAAGAGCGAGTCAAACATACCTTCAATCTCAGTCGCTACATCTATAATCCTTATCACCAGATCAGCTTTTACTTTCTCAACAGTGTAACAAGTCTCCTCTGAATGAGAGCGGAAGGTTCTTAACAACGTCAGGTCGTCAAATATAAACTTTAACTAGTTCCCTCTTGTTAAGAATCAATGGACTACTGAAAACGTGTGATGGATAGTTGAAGTTGATGAGCTGGTTCAAGGTATCTATTAGACAATCCACATACTGTCAATCATGTTTGCTTTTCGTTTCTTTGTAGCTAGAGTTCAGTCATAGTGAGATATAGATGCGGGTCATGCAGATCATTTTATTAAAAACACAAACACATACACACACACACACTTTAAAGCCGTAATCAATTAGTATAGAATGATGAATTTAAACAATTGGAATTAAAGAAATTATGGGATTTATTACCTCTGGGTTCAATCAATGGTCATTGTGTGGTAGGTTGGCCCAAATGCATTACTTCATGACAACCCTGTTGTACTGAGTTCCCAATCTGACTAATATTGAACACATAAAATAATAACTAGTATATGGCAGGTCGGCCCAAATCATACTGTGACTTAATAATAATAATAATAATAATAGTTATCAACACATCATAATTATAAAGTACCCCTAGCAAGTTTTATAATTAGTGAATTACAAAATTGTAGTAATGGTCTTCAAAATAATCTAGGTTCAAAGAAGTCAAAATCAAATTCTTGAATAATTTACAACTGCAAATTTTTTTCAGCTAGCAGGTCTATAACAGAGACCAGTTCTCCCATGTTCGGGGTTTTTAGGGCAATTACAGGGTGGATCAGTCTCGGTCATTTAATCATTTAATCTCTTGTTCAAATATTTATGATTCCAATACCAAATAACTTGAGATGGAACACAACAAACTAGATTACAAGCTTAAAACCCATTGCTCGGATCTGTCACAATTATACAACTATACATACAAACTCTGTTACCATATACGGTTTAGCTTGCCCTGCAATAACACAAAAAGACAATGCAGGTAAGTATAAATTTTCCTGAGCAAATAATTAAGAGCCAAAGTTACAAAAGAATGCACATAAATTACAATGGTTGTATAAATATACTGATACAACGCACATACACAGATGTACCTCATCATATTCCTAGCCTCTTCGCGCCACATTCCGAGCAGAATTTGGAAGTCTCACGCAAATATGGAGTACCACATTCATCACAGAACTTTGCAAGGCTTGTTGGCTATAATAAAAACAGTTCACGAATTAAGATGAGTGAAGGAAGCCCTCAAGTTATTGATAGAGGATGGTTCTTAATTCAGATATACAAACTCGGAGTTTCAACATATAAATCATCATTTATTGGTAGAGAAACATCACCAGTACATGCAAGCGCCCTCCAAGGTGACTGAGCGGTTGTAAACAAGCCATCTGTTGAGACAGGGCAGCAGAACCCTGTGTGTGCCCAATTTCGGGAAGGTGTGATGTCGAACCACATTGGTTGTGATGAGAATATTGACCATGTTGATCATGACTCATAGATTGATGGTTCTGGTTCACAATATCAAATTGAGCCTGGTGTGGAAGACTTTGCATATGCTGTTTTGATGATGGCTGCTGCTGAATAAAATTGGTCACAAAAGATCAATAAAAAAACGCATAAATTCATGATAAATGAGCCGATCTACATTTCCATAAATATTTAAATATATAATTGAAGGAATGAATCTTACTTCAGTAAGAGACCGATATCCCTGAGTAATTGACATCGGAGAAGAATTATCAGCATCAGGGAAAGTCTAAATGACGTGTCGAGAGATATATTAGCATTTACTTTCAACATTAGAAGGATACACATCAAGTCAAGCATGTTATCACAATAAGTAGAGGTGGCAATTTTAAATTTTAACCAATATACTTATGTGATTTACGTGATGCTTTATATCTAATGGGTCAAATGGGGACACCTCAAAAGAATCAGCCTGAGAGGAAATGGGTCAAATGGGGTTGATCATTTTAATGAATAAAACTGCGTAAATCATTTTATTCAAAACATTAAATTATAATATACTTTGTCATTATATTCACAGACTATTTATTCATATTAATCTGGACCGAATATGTATTCGTTTTCCCCAAATTACTTGTTTTGGGCCAACCCCTGTTTACCCCTTACCCAACCCACCCATATTGCCACCTCTAACTATCAGCATTGAACTTACAGGAAAGCCAGGAATACTTGAGACAGAGTTTGATCCAGAACGCCTATACTTATGCCTCGGAGCATAAAACTTGTAGTCACGAGGAGAGACAGTTACATCACCTCGACCAGTCAACCTCTTGAACCTACATTAAATCACAGTTACTTGAATCATATAACATATAACTAAATTACAATCTTGAAGTTTGACTCTCTTTTCTAAATGTTGATGATAATTACTTGAAAGAAATAGTTAATTTTTACCACTCTGCATCATCTATATTTGCAATAGTTGGTTTCTCGATAATAGCCAAACCATTGACCACAATAAAACGAATTCGCTTCTCCTCTTGTATCACTAGTTCAGGAAATCTAGACCTTGTTTCAAAAGACGTTGCTAGTTCCCGTCTTCTGAACGAACATGAACCTGCTCTCCATGAATTGATAAGTTTCTGTCACTAACTATTTACAAACTAACCCACCAAAATACAAAAAAACGAAATGGAACCTTTTTTTGGAAATTTCTTAGCAAGCTTCCTATACAAACCACCTGCAGCTTCAAGTCCTACTCCAAATGTTTTTTCACGCCAGCCATTTAATGAAAGAAGTCTCATATTTACTTCATTAACCAACGTTTCATACATATTTGCCACATACATCAATGGCAGTACAAACTGTGGATCGCCTTCATATCGAACATCTTGTCCTTTCCTCTTGCTAACTTTTTCTTCCACAGGTTGTGATATACCATCAGTCTCAGACTCAGTAGCTTCAACTACATGAGTGCTAACGAAATTATCGACAATGAAATCCATAAATCTTGCTTTTGCTGTTTCTATCGGTGAAATATCTACAAAAAAATAAAGCAGCCAAACGAATTTTATAGACTCATTTTAATCACATTTTGCATAAGGCAAACACAAGTTAACAACTTGAAATTACCATTTACCGAAAGCCCGTTAGTATCAAGGCTTGAATGACCTCCATCCACCCCTACATTATGAAGTGGTAAAGTATTCTGGTAGCTTTCGTGCATACATTCCTACATTACGAAATACAAAATCAGAAATAGTATATTTAATACATTAAAGTATTAATCAAGGGTTAATGTCATTGAATAACAACATACTTTGCCCCATGTCCCTCCTGAACGATGCATTATTTTATTCACCATAAACACAATCAAAGACTAAAAGTTGGCTTATAATTCCCTTTATAACAACGTTAACTTATAAACCAGTCAACTGTTGATGTGGGAGGGCACTGGGCGTTCACGTGGTATTTTGCTGATGTCGTTCTGACGTGGATTTTTTTAAATATAAAAATATGAAATTCTTTTTCATAATATGTCGTAAAAGAACAATTTTAAAAAGTCGAACTTCTTTTATGAAAAAAAAAAAAGTTCAATAAAAATCCATGTCTGCACCACAACAAAATGACATGTCAAGGCGCATTCAGATGCCTGGCTTTTAAGCCAACATTCTTACATAGGGAAAAAACGCCAGCTCTGGTTGTGGTTTTGGAGAATTAATAGTACATTAACTGACATAATAGGGGCATGGTGATAAATATGTTGTTATTTCATCCACATTAATCATTATAGCAATTCAAATAAAACAGTAAACCAAAAATGTAATATTTGAAACTCACGGCGGCGGCAGCAGAGTCAACTTCATTGTCTAAGTTATCATCCGTAATAGTATCGCGGTCAACCATGGATTCGATAATCTCACCGGAACGTCCATCAACAGTAGTGAGATCACCATGTAAAGAAGAAGTATCATCATGATGGTTTATATATGAATCAGCTGATCTCAAATTATATTGTTGAACTGGAACCCTAGTTCCCATCAACAAAATCTTCACTAACAAATAAAAACCCCAAATTCACCAAGAAAACCCTAAATCTTGCAGCTACTCTGTTATGCATCAAGGTCAAACTGAAAAAATGAATATGAGAATTCATTAATTAATAAAAAGATTGTGTTTTTAGAGTGATAATATGATGGGGTTTAGAAAAAATGGTAACTTTTTGTATTGAATTTGAATTTGAAATAGATATATACGCACATTGAGGATGAGGGAGGGACAAAGTCCAAACCTGAGTCTGAGGTTGAGCTTAGAAAGAGATTTCCGAGCCTGTGACTGATCTCCTTACCGATTCCCAAACCAGACCAGACCGCCAGATCCACCGTTTTTGTACAGGTATCAGTACTTCTGAATTTACAGATTTACCCTTTTGCTCACATCTATGAAGTATGGATGGATGATTGGCTGAACTCATGAAAGTCATTTCAAGTTGGTTTCTTAGGCTATACGGTATGGGTCGTGCCATGGGCCGTCAAGTCAGCATGTTGGGTAGCCTCAAAAAAATAAGTGGAGTGGGGCGACTCACGATACGTGGCACCCCCTAATTTGTGTTTTTATATATATACTATTAGATATACATATATAGGGGTTGGTTATTGTAAAACAAAATTTAATGTAAAACAAATAAGACAAGATCTAGACCATTGGATCATGATAAAACTGATGCACGAAGATACACAGAGCACA
>JAOEHQ010009241.1:0-16774 GCA_025447715.1 Asclepias incarnata
GCAGTCCTTTTTTGGAGAGGACTGGTGTCTGTATCCTTCTCAAGATCTACGGCCACAGAATCGGCTGTAACAGAGCAGGCATCCTTCGAAGAGATGACAGAAAAACTATGTAAACATTAGTTACTTTAACATGAAATAAAAAGTGGTTGCTTGTAAAAGCATGTAATTTATTAAGATGATCACCTTTGAATCTAGTACACCCTGTGATGATTCAGAGAGTTTAACAACTGATGCTTCAGCAGCTTGTGGTTCTTGAGAGACCTAAGAATTGAGTGATATGAAGTTTATTTAAAACATTAATATACATTGATTTGATAAACAAAGCTCCCAAAAAATTAAGTTAATGGTGTTACCTCATTGAAAGCATCCTGCTTCGCCAACTCCGCAATCACATTGGGATCATCACCTAGTTTCACTACCGTATAGGCACTGTTTGGATGCTCCAAATTGTACCGAGAAATAACAATCTTAAAAGCAAAAACCTTGTTGAGCAGCCCATCTAGTTCGTGTGGGAAATTTTCTGTATCATGACTCTTAAGTTGTCTTTCGCGGATATCACTTGCACATAAGCCTATGATGCGAGAGACGTCTCTATCAAACATTAAGAAGGATATACTGCCGGTCGCATCTTGTACCCTGAATGTCACCCTAAACCTAATGTGCATAGTTTGGGTTTACCAAGAAAATTAATTAAGTATTAACAAACATGTACAATATAAATAACAATATGAGTGAGATTATACTTTGGAGTTAGTTGTGTTGCTTGACACTTTTCCGGTAGACACCATAAACTGTCAGTTGGAGCATTGATAACCTCTTTAGTCACATACCGTTCCTCGACCTCTCCCAAATACTCTGATTTAGTCAGGACCTTCTTATTACACTTTAGACACGCCACATAGAACCATCCAAATTCTTTTTCCAGCATTTTGATCTCCCCAAGTACAACACATTCCAGTTCCTTTTACGTGAAAAAAATATACGACACAATCAAAGTATGTATACATACTACAAATGACTTGTAAGGACTTAATTAACAGTTACAACAACAAATAAAACCGTATTTAGCAAATGCTAACCTGCTCAGTTTCTCTAATCTCATCCACGTGTTTTCTCACTGTTTTTTCCAAAAATTCCTCACGGTTCGGGTAAGCTGTCTGTGATGAGAGTGTTTGTTGTGAAGTAGTTGCCTTTCCCTCTTTCAGTATTAGACTACGCACATGTGACATATTACCAAATTAACAACATACTATATATCTAAAAATTATCTGCAAGTTAGGTCCTTATTCATGAATGTACCTCCTCCTAAAGTCATGAGATTCTTGGATTTCTTCATTGATAAATAGTCGAGTGCCAAACATATCACTCTGGACCGTTATAGTATCTGCATATAACAAATGAAACATGCAGATTTGAAAATGCACTTTGATCAAAAGGAAAGTTGATGTTTAACAGTTATAAACAACACTTACTTTTCCATTCCTTAATGAGGCCATGCTGGATGATGGTGATAACATGCTCAGGTGATTTGTTGCTCAAAACAAACTTGTTAAAATCCATAGCATAGTCACCCCATAGAGTGCATTTTAACAACCTTCCCCTATAAAGAATTACATAGTTCAATTAGTTTGAGTTGTAGACATGTATATATGCGCAGACTTTAGAAAACACAAACTATATACAACTATATATATATATGGGAAATCGACATAAGAAAACCCAAAAAGAATGATAACAACTACAAAGATCTTTGTATGTGAAAGTAGTATAATAAATGTAGGATTAACATTTATTATTTCAGATGAAAGATGTATATGTTATCACAACCAAAGGTTCCAGTTTTTTCATTTATTTCACCTCATTTATTTCATGTTACCTACCTAGTAAATCATGTATCAAATTTAAGGTCTCACATAACATTCAATGCAACCAATGATTTAATCATTATATACTTTAGCAGAGGTAAATTATTGATGAAGCCATATAAATAACTTGATATTGTAACAAATACATAGTTTTGAGTACTTCAAAACTTACTCTAGATCTTTCATCTCAAAGTTGAACCTCTTACTTTCTTTCCCTGTATGTGACTTGAAGATATCCAGATTTCCACACCAAGTGACACTACCAATGACATCTATTACAAAACGAAACATAGAAATATATAAAAATCATTCCGAGCTGTTGTATTTTATATTTCAGAACATAGAAATATATAGAAAAGTGTTCAGAGCTAACCAATACTCAGAACATCCGGATCATTCTTCTTTCCTATAGCGATTTCTTTAAAAGGAACGAAATTGAAGTCATATGGATGGCCATTGAAAGAAACTTCAGGGCACACTTCGGTACATCTGTAAAAGTTCATCTTTAGGGGTTTTTTTATCACAGGATAGGGGTCATCAAAGGTTCCGCAACCAAACTTCTTGATCAACACAACAGCATCCTCCTTAATAAGGGGATCAAAACGTGGAATCAAGTCCTTCTTCACTGTTGCTTCAATCTTGTTTCCCTGAAACATGAAAATACGTTATGTATTACTGTAAACTACCTGTTCATATATTCGGAAATGATGAACAACCCACAAAAGTTCAGCATGATCAACGTTACCTTCTCATCAATGAGGATCATGTTAATTCCCTTATTAAAATTTTGCTTCCATTTCCGAATGATCCTCACTTTCATGTTCACAAAATCCTTTTTGGCATCGAGTTCATCAACATAGGTAATTTTGTTGTTGGCCATGGAATGAATAAAAGATAAGCAGAGATAAAATTTGGTGAAAAAATATGAAAATGATTCTCCTGATATGTTATCTCTATATCTATCTCACTTGTTTTTTCTATTTTCCAAATTTTACATCATTGCTTATGCATTGGTAAAGAGAAATGAAAAAGGGGATGTCTAATCCTCTAATTTTTCCACTGCTTTGCATTAAATGAGCATGGGGTGAAATGATTTTCTCCAATTTTATAAAACTTTCAATGGTTTTAGACGGCTATACTTGGCAGAGAAGGTTTTTTGCATTTAATGTGCATGTCCTTTACAATTACAATTTGAAATTCCCGCTAATGTTTTCGTATTATATTATATATATACACTTTCTGTTCCAGAAAATACCCATGTATATAATAAAGATACCCATGTATATATTTGATGAATACACACACTGGTTTCACCTTCAAACACATACGAAAATCATCATCAATGACCTAAGATTTCCTATGTGGCATGCTTAATATTGTGATACCTAGGAGATGATGAGGTAGCTCCTCATCCTCCTTTAGTAGATAGTAAGGATGTTTACACTTATTCGCAATAAGCTTCTTAAGGCTACTAAGCCCATCTAAAATAGTTTATCCTCCTTGTATTGAGGCTATAATTAAGTTAAGCTGTTTGGATAAAAGAAGATTTGTTATAGGGCAATGATCCTTACACAAAACATTTTTTTCATACACAAAGTGTATGCATTACACACAGCTCTACAGACTACAGTAGAGGCGCATATAGTCGTGGAGCGCTCTGTGGAGGTGGTCCTGGTGCGTGATAGGTTACTAGACCCCAATTTCATTATGCACCGGTACCCCGAAATCCGGGAGGTCCTGCATTATCGATGCATACATTTTTGTGAGAGAAAAACAAACTTTATATAACTATTTTAAACGTTTTTTCTCATATAAAAAATAGATAATTTTTTTAACAACGGCATTTATAAGTTTTTTAGTTTATTTTTGCCGTTCCCAGGTGCAGATAAAAGAGTAGGTTTTCTCCGAGAGACTTTAAGAAAAGATTTTAAAAAAGACCTTTAAACTCAGTCCCGTCTAGAGCCACTAAAATGATTGAACCGACTGTGTATTCATATGATTGTCATGTTTTATGAAGTTCAAACATGAGTCCTTGATATGACAAACATCATACTATTATTATTAACTAGTAAATTTTGGGTCCCGTGTTGCGGGACCTAAATCATCGTGTTTAAACGGTTGCGTTATTCCAGTGTATTTTTGTTGAACCTTGATAGTAGCCTTCTAATGTTTGTTTCCTCCTGACAATCAACTTCAAAAGTTAACGACAGTTACTGTAGCTCAATAGTAACCCCTCCTCACAATCAACTTCAAAAGTTAACGACATGGACCACTTTTGTAATTTTTTTTAACGACAAGAACTATTTTTGTAAATTTTTTTAACGTAAGGGAGACCATTTTTAACGACAGGGACGATTTTTGTAATGTCTAATTCTACTGTTCACACCGACCATTTGCCAACTCACAGCCGACATCCATCTTTAATAAAGTATATAATTTTTGTTTTACGTACAGTTTTATAAAAAAGAAAAAGGTTCATGTCAATACCATGAGTTGACAAGGTTACCTATAGCTATATAGGTAGGCCTAGAGAGACATTTTGGGCCTACTACAAATTAAGTTTCGTAATAATAAACCACATTACAACAACCCATTTTCTTGTACAACTTAGGAGCCCGTCACACACTCCATGGGACGTTTGTGTAAGCTTAGATATTTTGAGATGTTTACACTTATTCGCAATAAGCTTGTTAAGGCTACTAATCCCATCTAACATAGTTTATCCTACTTATATTAATGCTATAATTAAGCTAAGCTGTTTGGATAAAAGAAGAGATTGTTACACGGTAATCATCTTTACACAAAACATTTTTGTCATACACAAAAGTGTATGCATCACACAACTGTATAATACAACGGTGTGATGCATACAAATTTGGAATTAAAGATAGTTATTCGACGCATATTAATTAAAGTATGACAACTTCTAAATAACTGATCTAGTGTATAACCGAAAAATACAGTAACTAGAATTATAAGTTAATGAACCTACTAATAAGTAAACAACTACGACTGTTATGGATAAGGAGGAACAGCCCAGTTAGAGTAAGATGAAGTGTTTATTGAAGCTCCATCATAGTTAAGCATATAGTTGCAGTCAATAGCAGGCAGGGTGGTTGCGGTCGCAACAGTCTGGTGACAGTGGTTATTAGAGCTGTGAATGGCGGTGACGGGTGTGCTTTCAACAGTCTCTTCGCAGGACATATCCGTGTACCCTGTTGTTGATACCGCTGCTTGTCTCTTGCCTCCTTGTTCTTTGAGTATGGTTCTCAATGCCAGTACCTTAAAAAGTTGTAAATATTTAAAGTTAAGCAAAAGTTTTACCCAGAATATAACATGTAGCATATTTACTCTTTCATTGACACATTTCTTTGTAATCTTATATGGTATAGTCTTAAATATATACCTCATCTTGAAGCTTTTGTTTCTCTCTAAAGACGGTATCAAACTCTTGTTTAAGTGCATCATATAAGTGCTCGAGCTGCTTGGCCTTCCAACGAGCACGTCGATTCTGGAACCAAACCGCAATTTGTCTGGGCTGCAGCCCAAGTTCATGTGCAAGCTTCATCTTTCTATCAGGATCCAGTTTAATCTCTTCTTGAAAGCTATTTTCTAATGCTTCTAGTTGTTCAGTTGTCAGTCTTTTCTTCTTATCCTGCAGATTGCTGTTATCATAATCAAGTTGGTTCAGCTCCATCATTGGTAAAGATCCCTGCTGCATCATTTGATGCTTCAACTCTGCCCCTCCTGCACGTGGTCGATCGTTCATTGAAACATCAACATTTTGAATATAGAATTTAAAGATAAATATCTTTAAATGTATATGTAAACATAAATGTAGAAGATGGTGAGGCCATATATATGCTATCAATGGCAGAGCCAAGAATATATGCTATCAGGTGCACATACTGTTTTTGGACCTGGTGCATTTTATAAAAATCGTTTTTTTTTTTTTTTTTTTTTTTGCGAATTTTACATTAGATAAAAATAAACCATACATGTGGTTCACGTGAACCTCCGGGTACCCCTGGGTTCGCCCCTGTATGCTATCGCAAAGTCTCATTATTATAAATTCTTCGAATTATTTCCAAACTTTCTATAAATTAAATACCATGCTTTTAATAGAACTATACATGAAATGAAATGAAATCAAGCAAATTAACAGAGTCAAAAATAAATTACCAGGTGGGTATAGATACGGGTCATTGTTATGGTTGTAGAGAAAGGCAAAAGAACTTTGACCAGCCCGCGGAATGAACGGTATGGGGTTAGTACTGTTACTCCATTCCATATCGATCTTTTCCGATCAATATGTTTCTTTTCACAACTTGATCGAGTGGTAAGTTAGCTAGCTAGGTAGCACAGTCCTATATGTATATATATACTGGTATAAGGGTGTTATGGTGAATCTTATTTATGTAAGGAAGCTGTGTATTTATATGAGAATTCAAGTTATTGTTTAAGCAATTAAGGGCCGGGGTGAGACATTTAGACAATAGTACTGTTTGTGGGGTACTAACATATAATCTACTACTATAAAAAAATCGGGGAGGGATAAATCTACTACAATTATTAGTCATCTACAACAATATATGTTTTACGCAGTTGTAAACTGTGTAGTAAAATATGTACATTTGTTGTAGATGCTAAAATTATTAGTTGGTAAATGTGGAGCTGGGTCAAAATATATGGTCCCCAATATATATGGGATCTAAGGTTGTAATAGCTTTAGCTTGCTTGCATGCATAATGCATGACAATATGTCTTCACTTTTCATGTCTCCTCTGGCTCGATCATAGGTCCTGCACGCACTTTTTCTTTTAAATCTGTACGTGTCTGTCTAGCTAGGCTTGCCAAAACAAACTCGGGTCCAAACGTAGGAAGAGACAAAGCAAGGTATCCAGGTGTCTTGTCAAGATTCCAACATGTAATGAGTACTAGCTCTCATACAGACACTTCGATCTCTTGTTTAAAGAAAGGGTGGAGACAAGCTAGGGAGATAATTAAGAGACGATGACCTTAATTAAAAGGACTATTATTAATTAAGAACATGAAAAATGCATGACCCATTGATCGATCGATCGATTACAGGAGATATATAAGAGTAAACGCTAAGGCCCCCACGGGGGATCGGATGGTGAATGTTATACGCAAGAATAATGAAGATGGAGCCACCACGTATTAGGCGGACATCGTGAAGCTGGGAATGTCGAGTCCGGCAGTATGCAGGGATGACGGTAGATCGGATTTGAATCAGGTGGGAGTCATATTCATATCCACGTCCATATTATCCATATATTGGATGTCAGAATGAAGCCAGTTTGGATAGCAAAATATACCAACTTTTCCAAACATAGTTTGTTAAAAATGTTATTCAACAGTGAAGTATAACTAATGGCACTTAATCAGTTTTCATAATTTGCATGTACGTGTACCACTTCATTGATTAGTTAAAGTCTTAGTTTAAGTCATGAGAAGATGTTTTAAGTAAACAAGGGTTTCAGACTATCTCCATTTAATATCATATTTGGTGTTTTTCTATAAAAAATCCATCTTTAACCAATTCATTCATCAAATTTGGTGTAACCTTTAGTATACAACACTAATATTTTAAATATTTGACGTATATGTTATGGATCGGAATAAAAACAACATTTAGGCATCTGCCTATAGGGGCGTCTTTGATGCGTCTTCAAATACGCTATAAGCATATGGCGTGTGAAGGGGAGGTGTCGAGGGGGATCTTCTACGGGCCGAAGTCGTCGACGCGCAAGAGTGGAGCCGGATGAGTTTTTTTTTTTTTTTTTGTTATATATATGTGTGTGGTATTAATGATAAAATATTTGATGATGAAGTGAAGAAAATATCTTAATTATAGGCAGAGGATGTTCTTGGAGAGAGAAATACTGATTTGGTAGGGAAGAAGTGAGTAAAAAGTGATAAAGGCCTTAATGTAAAATGATTTTTATTTTATACCAAATTTAATACACCATTATAATTAGTGCATATATTGGAGGTGCGCATGGGAAAAAGTTCATTATCATAGCTTACGTTTTTATCTTTAATCATCTCAAAAGATGACTAAAACTTTTATTAAAAAAAAAGGGGTTCATTTACTAGCTTAGGTATGAGAAATAATTGATAGGATTTGTTTTGGGAACAATCTAGTATAAAGTGTTCATGCTTAATTCGAAGAAAAAATGCCTTTTTTCTGCCAAAGTACATCAAGAAAGAACGACCATGCAATGGGATGCAAATAGCTAGGCAATACTCAGTGGCGGAACCAGGATAACCAGGATTGAAAGTGACGGGTAACACAAATTTTTTTCTCTAGCCTTGTATCGGCGTAAAATAAAGATAACGACTAGATGTTTACGATTTTTAGCAATTTTTAAGGATATTTGGCTATTTTTAACGGATTTTAAAAGTTTTTGACACTTTTAGTAGCTTTCATTTCACATTTAATTTCACAAGTACATCTTTGTAAGTTTTATTGATAAGAAAATCTTTCCAAAGTTTAAAGTTAGTTACATTGATAGGTATCCCATATTTATTGGACCCGTAACACCAATAGAAAATACATCATTTCTCAAAAAAAGTTAAACTACAAAATTTAACGGACCCGTAGCCCAGGCTACCCCTGGCTTATATGTAGCCTATGGTAGTCCTCCCACATTATTTAACCATATATATATATTAAGTCAATACAAAAGATCGAGATGTTAATGCATCAAGGGTTCGACAGATCACCAGCTGGTTCTTTTGTAACTTTCTGGCCTCTTTGCTCCCCAGAAAAGAAAAGAAAAGAAAAAAAAAAGCATGTGGATATATATCTTCAACATAGATATTCTATTTACTGGAGCTCATCCATGTGGACTAAAAGTGAACTGAAGTGGATATATCTACCGACTCGATCCACTACAAGAAAAATTGTCGTGTAGCAAAAAACATTTGAAAAAGTGTTGTGTAGCAAAAAACATTTTTCTTCTAGTGCTCGAATGTCCCTTAAAATAAATCTTTGGTGGAAAAATTAAATAGCTAGGGTGCAAGAAAAAGATGTAACGATAAGCGATATATATGATCCCATGAAGGGTCCAATGCTTTTTAAATAATAACAGTACGTGTGATAAGTAGATTTCAATATTTGATACCCACTGCAGGAATTTGCATTTATTATAAATATTTAATTTAATTTTTATTTAGTTGTCTCAAATAGAAATAGCGTCGCCTAGGGGAGTAGAAAAAAACCGTACTCAAATAACCCGACCCATTCGAATGGATTTAGGTCATATGGGTCACCTTATTCGGGTTTATGTGGATTATTTGGGTTAACCTGAACCCAAATCTTTTATATGGTTTGGTATATTGGTTAAACATAAAAAGATTTGGGTTACCCGAATAACACGAATAAACGTTTTATTATTATTTTTATTATTATTATTTGATATTATTTTTAGTAAAACTATACTACTATCAACCACCTTTATAGTTTATAGTTTATAGTTTATAGTTTATACTACTTGATTAAAAATTGAATATGCACTTCTATATTAAAAAAAATGGTTAGTTACTTACAATAAAAAAACACAAGTTGTCATCCATATTTCATAACTCCATATTCTTAAGAATTATACACACGTTTTCTGTTCGGATTCCAAAACCAAACCAAACCACACTTGCCTACAACTTATGATCACATCATTAGTTGTCTTCCTTACACAACACAATGTAAAATTTTTAAGAAAACTCCCTAACAATCAAAAGCCAAACACTTCCCAAATAACCCGAACCCAGATAACTCGAATCTTATTCGGGTTGGGTTACAGGTTAGTTTATATTCATGAAAAACCAAATAACCCGACCCGAATAAACCTACCAAATAACACCCCTAGCGTTGCCTCAAATATTGTACACGTATCAGCCATCAGATACTTTAACAGGTCCGATCATTTGCGCCTCAAATAATCATTTTTATTTGACACCTCAAATACTTTTTGATGCGAACCTTTAGAGACGACCTTTTTGAGGCGACATTTCGTCTTAAAAAACTTTTTAAGGCGCCAGTTGCTCTATTAGAGGCAACACTTTGTCACCTCAAAATACTTTTTTTTCTAACCACCATGAAGGGTCCAATGTTTTATATGTGATAGTACCAGATTTAATTTTTAAATCGAATGTAGTCAATGAGATCTTGGTCTAGTGGTTTAAGGAAGAGGCGGGAGGCTTTGGTTTTCTAGTATGTCTCAGGTTCAAACCTAGCCATGAGTGTTTAATTAGTCACTAATTTGGCGTGGCACCCTGCAATTGTTGGGTTGGGTTAATAAACTATGATGTTAAAAAAAACACTCCAAGAATGTGATGCCCGCATGTGACGTTAAAGATGTGTAAGGCCTGTGCCTATAGGCGTCCTCCCCAAGCGTCTTGGACGTTTGGGATGCCGAACGCTATAGGCAATGAGTGTCTAGGGAGAAGCGTCCGGTGATGTCGTTGGTGTGGAGAAGATGGAAGACACGTACGTGTGGGCCCGGGAGCGTATAGCAAACAAAAAGAAAAATATGTTTTTTTAAACATTTCAAACCCAACGACTATCTGGTCATTTTTTATTTTATTTTATTTTTTTACCTTTTTTACAATGAATACTACCATTTCATACAACCATTTCACCAAAACATAACACATTTCTCTCAAATTTTATACCATTTCACTCCATATACCATTTCATACTACTTTCATTTCCAAACTTTCTCGACAACATTTCATTTGATTTTCATTTCGTTTTCCAAATGGCTTCCTCTTCAAATAATGTGAGAGAAATGACACTCGATAAGGTCAATGACTCAATCCGAGCTAATATCCTCGATGACAAACTGTTCTCAGAGGAGCTTATGAAGGTTGCCAACAAATTACAGCAGAAAAAAGATGGGTGCGTAAGAGAAATACAGTCGCTACGGCGGCCGGAGCGGCCAAATTCCCAAGTTGAAATACTTTATATTACCTATCTGCAAGAAAAGATTGTGAAGGTGAATTTGGAACTTGATCAAATTTATGATGCTGGTTACACATTATAAGAACAGATGGTCTACGCCATAATGTGGGAATAAAGTGTCAGTGAAAACAAGCCGATCGATGAAATCAAGTGCCCAGTGTTTAACCCAAGTGATGCCACAAATAGATTTCAGCATGCTATCAATGCTGGTGAATATCAATCCACACTAGAAGTATTGAATGCGAGAAAAGGCAAGTCTATGGTGGCGAAGAAATCTCAATGTGATCTAACAGATGCTCAATTGGTCTTGGAGCTAAAGGCTAAAGCTCAGTGAAGAGAAGAAGAAGAAAATGACATAAAACAAAGAAAGAAGACCTTCTTAGCTGATTCTGTCAAAGCTCAGTTTTCAACAGCTGCTGCCATACCCAAAAAGAAAGCACCACCTCCAGCAGCTGCTCCGGCCATTCCTACTGTTGAGCCTGGGTTATTAAGTATGCTAGAGACTGCTGCCACTAGGATCACTACTGCTGAGATTGCTATTCAAGAAGAAATTTAAAAGAAGCAGCAGGAGGAAGCCCAATCTATGAAGTTCATCAGTGAGACTCTGGCAAATGAAGAGATGAAGTTTGCTGATGATGAGGATGAAATGATAGCCAAGCAGTCTAGTGCAGTGGAGGCATTGAAGAAGAAAGAAGAAGAATACTTTGATAGATCGGCCCAGCTGAATGAAAACTATGCAAAAAGAAGACACTTGTTTCTCAGCACTAGGGTTCTTCGCAAAATACCAGAGACCATTGTCACTATTAGAACCTTCAAAACTCAGCATGGCACCAATGTTCAACTAGAAAGGCAAGGTGTGGATAGGGTGCTGAGGATAGATGATGTGAATGCTGAGAGCCTTGGTCCTACTGAATGGATCGAGGTATACAAGATAATCAAAGAAAAGAATGCTACTAGCTACCATCAACTGCAAGAAATATGCAAAGAACAGCTGAAGAAAGTCCAAAGACTTAAAAGAAAGTACAAAGTCAAGGACTCGATGTTCAGTGTTCAGCGAAATCCTCCTCCACCACCCAGATTGCCAGCAAAGAGGTCTTCTTCTTCGCTACCACAATGCCACCAATTGAAGGTGATGTTGCTCTATACCTCTCTCCACCTCCAAGGTCTACTTTTGTTGATGGCATGTTCGATGACTGGAATCAAGGAGTTTACTTTACAAACGTTCATGGCCATCATCTGTTCTTGAGGATTGCTGATATCAACAATGCCTCTATAAAGTTTTTGTGGAATCTTCGCAAAGGGTGCATCATGACAACGAATGATCAAAGAATAATTTCTCTTATTGATCAAGAGCTGATGAAGCCCCATAGGCAAAGTGATCCTGACTACATCCAAGCCAAGCAAGAGTCGGTTTAGGATTAGTTAGGAACTATGTAAATGTAGTTTTCTTTCCACTTTGTAAATTTTATCTAAGTGATATATACATCAGCGACTACGTTAAGAATTGTATGTTCAAGACAACTATCCAACAAGTCATCCTCGGCGAATAGGGGGAGATTGTTAGGATCAGGATTCGCTGATGGCGACATGGTCGCTGAAGTGTGTCTTCAGTGAGTCCTCGGCGAGCCATTTCAGAAGATGATGTGTTGATCTTATTCCGCATTTTGTAAGTCAAATATAGGCGGGAAAGTGAAAGAGAAAACTTGAACCCAAAGGGTCACATGATTGATATGCAACAGGTCATGTGACCTACTTTATCCTCTTTGGGAAAATTCCAAGAATGTGTAAATCCTTTCACAGGTTTCTCTTTCACCTGAAATGACAAAACAAGAAGACAATTCAGAAGCATTAATTGTCAACGTATCCCACTAATGGAATGTTGACAACCTTTTTCACATCAACATCCACTTCTCGAATACTGTTGTCTCTCCTCTACTATAAAAAAAAAAACACTCGGTGAAGACATTCCCCTTCTTGGTCCAAAATTACTAAGTGTAATTTTATTGTTTTGCATTTTACATAAATTGTAAATAGCTTGAGTCTTTAGTAGGTCTAGACTCCATTGTTTGTTTGTTTAACCAACCGACCATTGTATCTCCTTTAATGTATTAACATATTAATACAACATACAATTAGTTAATTACTTTGTGTTATTTATTTTCTGTTTTTATTAATTTATAAATTGTGAAAATTTGGAACTAACACGTATAAGTTCAGCTTTGCACATAGACAAAGTAATTTCATTTCTTGATGATCATTTATGATCTATTTTGTATGCTACTTAGTAAATAGTTTTTTTTTCTGTTTTATTTTTTACCTTGTTACAATAAGTTTTGAAAATTACCATACATAAAACCCATAACTAAAATGCATGTTGTATAAAAATAACTAAATAATAATAGTAAATATTTATATAAAAATAACTAAATAATAAGAAACTTATGTAATAAAATTTTTTCGATTTTTGCATTATGTTTGTATTGCTTATTTTCTAAACAAAAACTGTTTGAGTTTGTTAAGTTCCATATGTTGAATGGCTTTAAAACTTTTAATTCCTTATCCTTATAATTGGTAAATATTAATTTCAGGAACTCGTGCAACGTTTACAACTGATCTTTGAATGAACACGAGTTTATGAGATAACTTGTTTATTTGTTTATCGTCCTTAAAATAAAGGCAGATCTAGCAGGAGGCTAGAGGGTGTTCGGCCCCTTCTAATCAATACAATTTTTTATATAAATTTTCATTCCAAATATTAAATCAACATGATTTCTTTAGTTGACCTCTCTCAATCAAGCAACCGACCCCTTAACGTCAAATTCATTGCTTGAAATCATACCTTTTATATGTGTTGATATCGTACAATTTACGAGTAATATTTTTGATATATTTTGTGCTACGGAACACATTCGATCCTACTTCCACCAATGTCAATAAGTTTTAATTTGATAAAGGACGTATCAAAAGAAGAGGTGTCTTTCATTCAAAAAAAAACATATCATATTAGTTATGACTGAATGATATATTATAAAATGTAGTCTTTTTAATTTCAATGAATATGCTACCATGCATTTTTTATTTTGTTACTGAGAACGTTTACAAAGAATGAATTATTTTCAAATTGAAGGCTTAGTGTTAAGACATTCCAAGGGTCTCAAAAGACACTGAGATCGAACCTCGGCGGATCTTATGCAAAGTCACGGAGGGGGCCGAAAATCACAGGATCAAGAAATAATACTAAAAAAATAATGTTTCAAACAAAATACAAATAAAATAACACTACGGAGCGCAAAAACAGAGGGAGCCAGGCCCCCGGGCCCTATAGAAGAACTGCCCCTGATATCTATAAATATCTTTAGATGGCTAGGAAAAAATTCAAAAACATGTGTACATCAAAGTCAAATGCTCAATTCTTCTTAGATATATATAGCCTTAACAAAAATACTCTCCATTAATCCATTTATTTAAGTTTACAGAGGATCGATCGTTAAAAAGAGGAGTCTTATGTTAATCATTTTTATAATTTGGCAAATCTTGTAAGCAAGATCTTGAGATATATGTGTCAATGATCGAATGCAGAAGGTATCCCCCCACAAAAGAGATCGATCGAGTCAATGAAAAGAGGAGAAGACGGTGGGTGTGGGGGACCCTCCATAATTTATTTATTTTTAAAAAGGACGAGTACGTACGTATGCATGGACTAGAGTATATATATAGGTGTCCCGGTTTAAATAAAACAAGTATTAAAGTAAAACAAATAAAACAATCATTTTTTTATTAAATGAAAATCGTTGTGCATCATGAAAATCTTTGTGCATCAATGTATATACTTGTGTTCTATGAATCTTCGTACATCAATTTTATCATGATCCAATGATCAATGTATATATTGTTGTGTTTAATTTAATTAAAAATAAAGTGAATGGAAAATGAAGATGTATTGTTAGTAATGATGTGTCAGTTGAATTCCAATTTTTTAAAAAAAAGAAAAAAGTGACACACCCAACCATATCACATCGTCAACTCATCCCCATTGGCACATCACAAAAAACACCTCAAGAATTCTTCTTACTAACTATACATCATTTTCATCTCATCCTCAAGTACTTTATACCATAAAAAAAAATAGAAAGAAAGAAAGAAAATGATGGAGTCCCACATGTCCCCACATCTCACGTCTTTACTCGCACTACAAGAAAAATCATTTTTTGCGCCTATATATGTTTTTTGCGACGATTCGTTTTCGTCGCAAAAAACACCGCTAAACGACAAAATATTCATACTTTTTGACTTTGATAGTCAAACCAGGATACTTGCGGCGATTTGATTCTTTTTTGTAGGGTCGTCTAAAACTAGGAGTTTGAGGATGTGGGTTAAGGATGAGGTGGTGCCATCCGTGTCCTCAAGGACGAGGGTGAGGACGTCTGGTTGGGACCGACCTAAGACCTCTTCGATTCTAGACCAAACAATTAACTTAATTTTTTTGAAAAAGTATGATTCCGGGATAGTCAACTTGGCCTCATTGGTAAATTTTTATTTTTTATTATTATTATTATTTTACCTTGTGCCAATCAATTTTGAAAATTACCATGCATGATAAAACCCATGCATGTTATATAAAAATAACTAAATAATAAAAAAAATTATATAATATAATCTTTTCCGGTTTTTGCATTATGTTTACTTATTTTCTAAACAAATATGGTAAATGAGTTTCCATATATCTACCTTTGCACAAAATTGAACAATTGATAATTTTGTCTTTTCAATTATTTAAACGCTATTAAAAAAACGTCTTACGGTAATAAGACCATCCATTACGGTTAGCTTGTTCATTGTTGGCTGCGTTTTTGGCCCAACACGCCGAGGCCTCGGCTGGTTGCTCTTACGGGCTCCAATGCATTGGTCGTCGAGTTGGTCAACTTGGTGGAAACCGAGGTGGGATGAGGAGCGTGTTTGGACTTTTTTTTATTAAATATAATGTGTTTTTAATTTATAATTAACTAGTCTTAATACTTGTCTTATGTACGGATTGACTATATATGTAATACGGATTGATTTTATTTATATTATTTATATAAATAGATAGATTTGTCTAATGAATTTTGAAAATTAAACAAATTATAAATATTATTATCTATACTACCTTATAAATGAGATGGTTTGTTTCTTAATTTTAAAATTTTTTAAATATCTTCTTATTTATCACCCAATTACCTAAAATACTCATATTACTCTTTCAATAACATTACCTAAAATACCTATAATATCTTCATCCCCTAAAATACCTACAATGTACTCATCCCGCCACCACCATCACCACCACCACCACCACCATCAGTCGTCACCCACCTCTCACGTCTTGCCGCCGCCACCATCGTTCCGCCGCATTGCACAGGTAATCTTCTAGTCACAAAAAAAGATGTGTTACAGATTTAAAAGATTTTGATATCTTTATTTTTGTTTATAGTATTATTCTAAGAAATTAAAATATATTTTAAGAAATGACATGTACGACGCTCCAAGGTTATGCCACATGTCGTCGTAAGACCCTTTTAATCATGTTTTAGTATATTGTTAAATATAGATGATGATGTTGCACCAACAAACCGAAGGTTCAGTGTGATGTATGGGTTACTGTTGAGTCCTAATGTATTGTATAGATTTGGTGATGACAATCTGATAGAAAACACTTAGTAAATCTTTTGGTTACTGTAACCGATCTGTATCAGACTAGCCTATCTGAATCTGTATCAGATTGGCTTGTTTGATCTGTAACAGATCACACTTCCATGTAAGTACTTGTACATCTTTTGGAAGTCTGTATTCATGTCAAGCTGCATCAACATGTCAAAGCATTCAATCAAGTCGAAGATGAAGATTGAAGATAGAAGATCAAGATGTGTGTGGAAAACAGATTGAT
>JAOEHQ010009252.1:0-16770 GCA_025447715.1 Asclepias incarnata
TTATATACGTAACAAAAATTTCAAAGATGTTAAACACATATATACATTTATATATATATATATATATATATATATATATGTAATAATATAAAATATTTAATTATAAATATAATTAATTTCGGGTAATGGATAATATCCATGGATCATAAATTATCATCCATATCCACTCCATTAATCGTCCATATCCGCTCCACATCCAATATTCGTTCACTTAACATTGTCTATATCCACCAATATTGGATCGGGTCGGGTGGATGTTCATCGGGTCGGATTACCATTGCCATCCCTAATAAACACTTTATACATATGTGTGTAAATTTTATGTGGATTTTATAATTGACTTTCTAAAAAAAGAAATTTTTTCTTTTAATGATAAATTCACCTTCAACTTGAATTTTTTTTTTTTTTTTTTTTTTTTTTAGAAAGTCAATTTTATATCTATATGGATACATTTTAATTAGTTGATACAAATTAATGAATATACTCTTAAAATGTACACAACACTATTGTTAATTAACAGATAAAGGGGCCTTGGGGGAATACCACCCGGGTTCGAACCCTGCCGAAGGCAGATTAGGTCAAACCAAAGCTTCTGGGGAGTCACCGCCAGGCAGCGTTGCAAGGTCGCTAGCTTGAGAGAAAATATTCTTTAAGGGATCAGAGGGTTCCCTGACACTTATCCTTTTTTTTTTTTATAAATAATCGTCGTGCAAGAAAAGTTCACTTCTATGTATTTCGTATTCACATTTAACTTTAACACAAAAAGTATCCTCACAATTATAGTTGCAGAAAAGTTAAAGTAAATAAATGATTACATCCATCGTTTAATGAAGAACTTTGTAGAAAAATGAAATATAGCTAAATTATGTATATAACATACAAGTTTTGTACCCTGAAATAGTTATTTTAATTAAATAAAATGCTTACAATCATTACTGGATTTTTTAATTGCATAATATATAATACATTTTAGAAGAGGTCGTTTCCACCAAAGGGTCTTAGGTTTGAAATTTTCCAAGCAAATATTTTGCAGCTAGTCAAGAAAATAAAGGGTTGAAAACGATCACAAGGATACCCAGTTATGCTACGTATATTTTAATGTAAAAAACAAAGACTTGTCCACACCAAATAACCCGAACAAATTTTTTTTTGTGTAATTACAACTAATCCGGCCACTACTCAATGTTGATTAGAATTGTAAAATCAGACATCCAACATAATTAAACAACATTTTTGATATATTTTAAGTTTGGATATTGATAGTAATAAACAACATATAGTTGATACATTTTACATCATAACTGGGACTATGTAAATAAAGAAACATAAAGGCTAGTCATGATTAGTATAATTTTGCCTTTTAATTACATTTCCATAAACCATGGATGTTGTTAAGGATAAAGACAAAGTTATCTATTATCTGGAGTGATATCCGGTTCTAAGTCTGTTGGATGTTGTTGCTTTTAGTTTTTAGTTGGGTTTTGCTAATGGGGCTGTCATTAACGTGCATAAAATATTTATACTTTTATCATAAAATTCAAGGGGTGGGCTTTTGATATGAAAGATACAAGTTTTTTATGCAGGTTATTGACAGCCCTAAGGGCTGTCATTAGAAAAATCCTAGTTTTTATTGTATCTTAGGATACCTTTTCATATAAACACCTGTTCGAGTACGTGTGACAAAAGACATTAATTAATTAATTCGAGTTTGTTATTCGTAGTCCTTAGGGTTATGAATAAGGCACAACAAACTCATCATGATTGAAAATTATATTTAAGACAGGTGTATAATATTTTACTCATTGCTATCCACTCCCCGCCGATCTATGTTTTGCAAAATCCTTAATCGACAGGCTTCTAACAACGATGAGACTCTGAGATGTTGGAAATAGAGGTGTCAAAACCGGTTAACCGGTTAGGTTATTGCACAGTATTAACCGAAACCGGTTAAAGTAAAAAAAATTTTTTAACCGAAACCGGTTAACCGGTACCGGTTAATAACCGGTTATTCATTTATAAAACTCTAACCTATAGAACCGGTTTCGGTTATTTATAACCGGTTAACCGATTGGTTAACCTATAACGGTTAATTTTTTTAACCGATTTCCATCAGCCTCAGTTTCATTCCAGACTTCCATTTGGTGATAAACCAATAAACCCCAAAGCCAAATATATAAACATATATCATATAAACAATGCATAGCAACTCACCAAACAAAAACTTGATGATATCGAATTTCATGGATATGGCAGTTTTGGTGGAGCATCAGGGTGAGCAGCTTGATGATATCGAGAGCCATGTGAACTGTTTTTCGTGGCAATTTCATGGATATGGCAATTTCATGGATCTGTTTTTCGTTTTGGAAGAAGGAGTGGTAGGTGTTGGGGACTTGGGGTTAAGGCTGTGGATTAAATGGGAGTGGGTGTTAGGTATGGATAGGTTAACCGGTTAACCGGTTATTTTTGACCGGTTTTAGGTTAACCGGTTCCTAACCGGTTAGGGGTAAAATAATGGTAACCGGTTCCTAACCTACGGTTAATCCTAACCTATAACCGGTTATTACTATTTCAGTTAATAACCGGTTCGGTTATCGGTTACAAATCGGTTCGGTTCGGTTAATCGGTTATTTTTGACACCTCTAGTTGGAAATGGATAACGATATATGGGCTAACCCCAGATTTTGGGCGGAAATATGGTTTGGGCCATCTGACGGATAATTACTATTGGGCTGACACACACACGCATATATACATTTTTATGGACTTTTAAGTAATCGTTAAAACATATAAGTATATAACGTCATCTTCTATGGATTGCTCAAATCTATTTTTATACTCACCGTCTCATTAGAAATGTCATGTTTTAAATTTTTAAAGTATTTTTTTTTCAACTTTGACCTTAAATATTATTATTTGTGTTATATAATCAGGGCCGTCTCTAAGAATTTATGAGTCTAAATTGAGCCAAAAAAAAACCCCTAAACTAAACGCAACAAATTATATTATATAAATTATTTACTAAAAACGACGATAAATATTATATCAATAAACATAACAAAAGCTAATCTTTGAAAATTTAAAAAATATTGCAAAATCATACGGTTGAAATAACATATCATAATAGCTAGCTGACGATTCGTGTTGTTCCCCTAACATTCTTCATAGGAAATTGTTTGATCAACTCTTCATAGTTTATATTATCTAAGATTTTGTGCTCGATGTAAAGAAACTTGAAATCCAAAAAAAAAAATATTGAGAGATATAAAATCAAACAATAACACAAATAACAATAAATAATTTAAAGATATAAAACTAAATAAATAAAATGCAAAATCTAGAAACTAAAAAAACATAACAATAATTGTTAGATTCAATGTAAAAGAAGGCGTTTAATAAAGAGATATAAAATTAATAATAATATATTATATATTTGTTTAATGTTTAATTGTTACCTTTCTATTCCAATTAAGAAAAGTGGCGAAACAGTAAACTTTTTAGCCCATCGCCCACCCTATCCCATGTCTAAGCTAACCATGTATATAATACTTGATAAAAGTTATATGAATTGATTGAGTTTAGATTTGTTTTCATTGGTATAATTTTCATCAAGTATTATATAACACAAAAAATATATATATTTAAAGTCAAAGTTGAAAAACAAAGACTTTGAATATTCAAAATACGACACTTTTAATGGGACGGAGGAAGTGGTAACGAGTGCATTTATATTGTCATGTTTTTATTGTGTACATACAACTTAAAACTTGATAGTATATATATATAAAGATGTATTTAGCTTTGTGAAATATTTATATGTTGTATGATTATTTTTTCGAGATAATATTTTAGAAGTTATTGCTTCAACAAAAGGGTCTTTTTCATCGTTTTCATAGGAATACCATTTCTTTAAATAGTATTCTGAAGGGTGGTGATAAATTTACAACACCTTTTATCTAATTACAACAAGTATATGTATATCAATGCATAATGTACAACTGTCTAAAGCAATGATTGTTGTAGATAGATAAAAAATGTTGTAGATTTATCATTACCCTATCCTGAAGGGTCACATAAATACTATAGTATTTATACTGAATTACTCGTACTGTACATGCAATTATATAATATGTGAACTTATATAAAATTAAAACATCTTTATATAAATTCACATGAAATGTAAAACACCTTTGAAAGTTCTCTTTATAGAATAATGAATTTTCATTAAAAAAAAAATTGGATTATCTGGATATATAAAAACACATTAATAGGGACAAAACATGATATTTTGGATAAACCACATAGACGATCCGTGCGATTAATTCTTAAAACTGACTCACAAGAAACAGTTATGTAAAACTTGGCATGTTTCCACAATGAACCTAGTTGGTTCCGGATATTGAGCACGTTAGAGAAGCGTTACAGGTTCGATCCTCACGAAAGTCAAGAAAAATTATAATTTATCAAAAAGTTACTTTGCGAAGGTGGATCAGTTAGTAGAGCCATCATCTGAATGGACACGCGATAAGTTTGATTAATGAATTTATCTTTCATTTGATGGGTTTCGAAAGATATGGCAAAAGCCGGTTGACATGCTTAAGAATTAATGAAATGTTAATCATTGTTTAAACATATACACGCACGATACCTGCCACACATAGATAATTAATCATAGAAAAAAACAAAGAATGTTGCAATCCCTTAATAGTTATATATGTTTCAAAATAGAAGGTCGGTCCTTTTGTAGTGTAACATCTCAAGGAAATTGTGATAGGTTTACCATAGTTTCAGAGGGTAACTGCAACTTCCCACATCCCAAAGAAGCACCGCAAACTATAAAGTGACAGTTATTACTTCAATTCATATGTGCACATTCAATAAGGTTAAATTCTTATAATATAAGGTAAAAAAAACTTGTGTATTTGAGCAACTGAAATAGATATAGCAGCAATATAAACTATAAATAATGCCAACATCTTTAAGTTATAACCATCAATAGATGGATTGGTATTTAATTTGGTGGGACTTGAGACCTTGAAATCTTGAGTTCAAATCTTGGTAATACTCTCAAGAATAGAGATAGGTCCCATAATGGTTTCCTCTATAATTGAAGTTGGGTAATATTTTCTTACTTTATTTACATTATACCGTTTTATATAGTAGTAATATATATGGAAAATAATTATCTTGACAAAAAAAAAAAAAATACTGTGTGCTGGTGAAGATCCCTAGTAGATATGATAGCAGGATATATCCAAATTTCAGAAAAAGAACCACCACCATCTCAAGTAGATAGACACATTATGTAAAGAATATGCTAAAGTGTAGTTTACTTTTTTAAATATCTTATTGCAAATTAACAATCGGTCTTGTAACTTTCGACAATACGTTAAGAAACATATATATGGCAAGTCCACTGACAAATAATTAAGAACTATATATATGTTTATGTAACAACTTTTATTATAATGTAACTGTACTAATTAAATAACAAATAATAATTGTAACAGCAGTACATACCTCGGATAAAATCCGTGTAATGTACGTGTCCAACAGTTTTATCATGTTCCTGCTCTTGTATCTAAATTAATGCATATAAATACTCATCTATCACTTGACAACTTTTTTCATCAAAATCTTTAAACAACGTACTCGAACTTTACTACTTTTCACTACCCTACTCTTGAATCTTGATATATATATGGCTTCATTCGACCACGAACTAGCCAAGAAGATATCTCATGGTAATGACAAAGTTACGTTATTATTCAATTTTGTTACAAATGTGCTAGCTAAATTACTTACCTATTTTTTGTGGGATGTGCAGATGGAGTTGTTGCAGGAACCAAGGCTGCTGGACTAGCTGCAATTGTCACTGCTATTCCAATGGTTAGTTTGCTGTTGAACTTCATGCTCGTAAACTCTCTCAACTTATATCTATATATACATGTATACAGTATACATATGTATGCTTAAATGTATAATGCAGGTTGCTGTTGCTAAGATGCTGCCATGGGGAAGGCATAATCTCAATTACACTGCCCAGGCTCTTGTGATCTCCACCGGTTAGCTACATTTAGAGTTTTTCTTATATTTGTAATTTTTTAGTGTTACGTGCAGAATTGTATACATGAACTAATTGAATATAATGAACTTTAATTACAGTGGCTGGAGCAGCATATTTTATAGTTGCAGACAAGACTATTCTAGCATCCGCTCGCAGAAACTCCTTCAAGAACAATGAAGCAGGAAACTAAAAACTAATTATTTGCAATTTCAGTCAGCTGTAAATATTTTAAGATCTTTCCTCGAAATTAGCTATGCACGCAGAAGTACTCTTATTAGTTTTGTTACGTACTCCAAAAGAATAAATAAAAGTTCGAAGCATTAGCATGGCATTGTGATATCTTAATCACCTAAAATTCTAAAAAAATATGTTGACGAAGTTATTAGTCGCATATGGCTAAGGCCAAAACCCTCATAATCTTATTTAATAACCATGTGGGATGGATGTTAAGGACTAAATACTCCAATTTCTCCAACAGCAGTCAACAATACCCATTCTCACTGGTGAGCACGGTATGGAAATGTAAGATGTAGACAAAGCCATACCACAACCCAATTTCTTCAAGATATTGTCAATATCGACCATCATACAAGTTAGCGTTAGAAGGAAAATTCGATGACAGTATTTAAGTGGCTTGACAATTTGCCTGCACAGACAGTGGCTGTTTATATTTTTCTAATTGCTCTTATGTGACTGGTATAACAGGATAGAAAGGGCTATAATGATAACAGATTATTAAATATATTGTCATCCTCCATTAGTTTCAAGAGTGTATGGCAGACTGTAGTCTCTTCAAGATTCTAAAAACATTCTCATCAATGGTCCACGGAAGAACCAACATAAGATCTTTGAAATGATCAGTGGTTGTGATTACAGTCCCTGATAATAATTTTTTGATTCAAATCTTGCATGGATAAAAACTGTGTTGCATAATGACAGTCTATGGAAACTCAGGCACGAACGGAACCAAGAATTTTTACCAGCGAATCAGAAAGGATATCTTTGGGCGGAAGAAAATAAGCAGGGGCATAGAAAGTTAAGCAGGGGCATAAAAAGTTACTGCTTAAAAAAATAAAAATTTCTTCAAGATTCTGATAGAATACACATCAACAAGACTAGCTACTCCAAAGGGAGGTGGCATTAGATCATTGCGCAGACCATTGACAAAGGACAGGTCCGTTAGCATCCGTTGATTTTGCAGAACTCGGGAACACAAAGACTAAGATAATGATACTATAAGTTTTGATGAGCAAATTGAGCATAGAAGGTTCGGACAAATGTTCCTGACCAGGATATAAAACCATGAGCCATATAAAGCTCAGCAAGCCAAAATAAAACAATGATTAGGCTACGGTATGCCTAGCTAAGGTAGAATTCCATGACCTAAGTTGCTAGAGGTAAAAGTTATAGACTAATAGTAGAGTTAGGGTTACAAATCTAATTGGCCCAGACTATTTTTAATTTTTTTTCCTACCAGTCATCCAGTTAAGGGAGTTAAGGAAGGTGATACCGATTTCATGAATGAGGGTCTCACCTTTGGTGTGGACATCGTCAAAACAAACCCGATTACGATTTCTCCAAATAACCCAAATCACTGTCAGAATAACAACGTTGATTCTTTGGGCCGATAATCCAATTGTCCATTAAAGTTAATTTATGTCTAGGAATTAGAACCGTCAAACTTTGATTGATGACTGATGAGCCAGCTCAAATAGTCACATATTACTAGGCCAAAGACTAGTTGGTTTAGATAACCAGCTTACCGCTAATCATAACCCATAATGATGTAAAAGAAACTTCTTCTCTTCGAGACATTTCATCGAACTATTTGCAAGCATCGCTTAGATAACCTTTTCAAGGTTGTAAGGAACACATTCAAAACCACGACTTCATATTCGCCTAAATTTTAAAATCAAGTGACTAGACATTTAAAACTGCCAGCTTAAACGGTGTTTAGCGTAGTTTTTTTAAAAGAGCTTAAGCTTACTAGCTTATTGGCTTACGTTTTATCATAACAGTATAACACAATGTTGGATATAGTGTTTGGATTGAGTTGTTAGCTTATGAGTGTTACAGGTTGAAATTGAGGGCGAAAAGTTAAATGGCAACTGGACTTCTTGAAAAGAGTTTATTAAGCTTTGGTAAAGCTATTAAGGCTAAGCTATTTGGGTAAAAAAAAAAAAATATGAAAAATGCTTAATGACTCTAACTAAACACGATAAGCTAAAAAGTCCTATGAAAAAGTGCAGGGGTAGTACTCATTTAAGGTGCAAATTATGTGGATTATTTGTCTTCACCAATTGTTGCAGAAGCATGAGCTGTTTTGTGGGTTGTTCAAATTGCAAGTGAGCAATGCTATAATGCAATTGCAATTGATTATCTGATTGTGTATCAATCTTTGTGGAAGAGTAGACCCAGATTTTTAGTTTGTGGCTAGATATATGCAAGTGGTCCCTTAAAACAACCTCGCGGTTTCCGATCAGGGTTCAAGTCTTTGCAGGGGGTATTTTCACGAAGTTCTGGTTCCATCCTAGGCATTTGAATTAATTTAATAGTAGGACTAGGATAGGTTGCAGTTCAAAAAAAAAAAAAACCCGACAAATATGTCTATTCACAATATTGTCAAGTATGTATTACGATCTCTTAACATCTCTGTTTCTCAAGGCCTAGTTTGTAAGCTTCAAAGATTGTGGATTCTCTATTTGAATAATATATACGAGTATGTCTTTGTCCTGATTAAAAAAAAGTACCTATGTTCTCAAAATAAAATAAAAAAAAATGATTCTGGACATCTCATTAAAATAAACTAATCGATCTGGTATCGTGACAGGAAAGAAATATAATAAAACCAGCAAGGGAGTCACTTGATGCCAAAGAAACTAAACATTTTTTACTACAGAATTATGAAAATCGACATAGATTACATACATAAGAAACTTTGGCATGAAATAAGCAGAAAACGTGACACACGTGGCCTGCATTATCAAGTTACATCCCCAAAATCCAAAAACATTTTGGATTCTAATATTGGCATGAAGTTTGCATATTTTCAATTTTATGACAAAAATCAACATGAATTTAGCCACTTACCCAAGATCTAGATACACTTTTTAATATATAAAAATAAATAAATAAACGTATTGTTAATTATTTCAGATTAACGACTAAGTAAATTCATTTATAATGAGAGATTTGTTGCAAATCTTTTGGTTAATTCGATTCAAATTTATTTGCTTTAATTAACAAAAGACTGAACAAGATAGTTGTATTTCCCATATGAACGAAATATCTTAAGGTTCTAAACTAGAAAGAATCAAAAGTCTATTCTTAAAATTTATGATGGGATTATACAACCAAGTTTAATCAAGATTATATCTTAATTAAAAGGAGAGGAAGTGATTGAATCACTTAAACGGATAAATAAATGACATTTTCTTATTCAGGTTATCTGGAGAGAGCGGGTCTTTTTGCTTAGACGTACGCGGCCTATCTACCTGGGTATGCAGTGGTGGTTTCCAAACCCTTCCCTAGTCACCCTCAAGATTTTACCTAGCGAGATTCGAACCTGAAACCTCTTGTAAAGATTTCAAGATGTTAACCATTAGGCTACTTTGAAGGTGGTTAGTGATGGAAGAATTAGGAATTAGCTGACTTTATACAAATTCCAAAATGAAAATGAATAGTAAACCACAATGAGAGATCGAAGAATCGTTGAGCATTTTTTTTTTACAAATGTCAACTTCCCACATTGGGATGAATTAGAATATATTACAGAACCTCTTATTCTTATTATTAACTAATCTTTTTTTTTTTTTAAACACTATACTTTCATTTCAATCACAGCCAATTAACTAGCAATTAAGATGCTAGGGGAACATAGTAAGAAAACTTGCAAGTAATATGGATCAATTCAACTTGGATTGCCCAATGCCAATCCAGTCTAGACATCTAATTAATGTTCCCTTTAGTATTTCTACTCGAAATTCAAGCGAAGAACAGGAGGATTACCTGATCACAAACAAACAGATTACCCTACCTATTTCTTGACGTCGTCGAATTTCACTTCATTTTATTGGGGCTGGAGAACCCATGGGCCTGTTTGAATGCCGGCATTAAAATGGTAGTACACTTAAATGTAGGTGCATATGAACTAGTGAAAAAACAATTCATAGGAATAAAGGCCTTAATTATTTAGGCAGTTTACCTTTAAAGAGATATTGGTTCATCTTTTGGGGAAAAACTGAAAATGGACGTGTCTGCTATGTATGAATCACTCATGAAAAAAGAGCATCTGGTTCTTATCTACGCAAATTATTGAAGTACTTTTGGATTCTTATCAAATAATTAAATTGTTTATTGCTCGTGAATCAATTAATGGCTAATATAATTTTTGTTTCCCATATATAGATATTTCCCGGTATCTATTAATGGATACTTCTGTTTATCATTGTGAGTATCTAATCATTAAAATTTCGATGGGAAATATATGCTTGAATCATGCCAATGGCATGATACATAGACCATAATTGGTCGCTTGATCGAAGTTCTAGCCACCGTTGAGCATCAATACATCCCTGGATAGTTATAACTCATATTCCAATATGGACCAAAGCTCACAAAATTGTGGATATATCCCCATATATGTGTGTTCTTGGTGCATTTTTGTGGGAAGGGGATATTAGAAAATACAAAAAGATTTTAGGTTTAACAAAAAGTTCATGTAAATAATTGCAAAAGAGAACAAAAGAAAAAGAAGGTTTCGTATATAGTAGATTGAAGAGAGGGAAGAAGCATACTTGCCAAAAAAAAAAAAAAAAAAAAAAGTTCATGGCGGTCCTTGGGGGTGCGGTTGCATAGGGCCTCCTTATTTATACTTTTATAGGGCCCCCAAATTTAGCAATAATCCATTACGAGAAATAAGTTTAGTAAGCGTTCAGTCATTTGGGATATTTTTTCATTGAAAAGACAAAAACTTAAGGAATAATTGATAAACTATTTAAATTAACTCACATAAAGACCCGCAACTCCAAGGAATAACTTTCAAATCGAAAACTACTTGTTAAAAATTTCCTCAAACTTAATATAGGTAAGAACACCTAAGACTTCAGATTAAACTACTAAAACGTACGATTCAAAAAGTTTAACTCTATCGAGTTAACCAAAAACACCATATTGATTTTTGTAGACATGATCTAAAATTCTTGAACACATGGATGTTAGTTTTACATTGAACAAAACCATGCACCTTAAAGTTTGATAGGAGTGAGAAAAATAATGATGTTGTCTTTTACTTCCTTACATGATTGGTTATGAGCAATAATTACCTTTGTTGTTCAGTTGTTGGTCATCATTATAATATATTGTTAATTTAGCATTGCTTAGCCCAATTCAATTGTATAATTAAAAGGGTTTAGGGTCTATGAAGATTTATCCCATGTATACTCGTATCTAAGGTTATATAAACTTCTTGCATGGAAGATTAAATTATTTTTTTTCTTTCTTGTGACTGGCTATGAAGTTTCATTTTAAATATTAACGGTTATAACAAGATGCTAGAAGTCAAAGAAACATACAAAGTTATACAATCATTGGCGATTCGGAGTACAATACCACACCTCCCATGAATAATTACAAATTTTATGTTTCGAGTACAATGTACTTCATGCATGAAGATTACTTATCAAATTGAGGCAAACAAATGTTATGGCTTTGAGGAGATAAAGAGGAGCATGCAAAAGATGAATGGTGCTTTATAAACTTCACCTCAATATATAAGAGCTTACATAAGAACATAAAGTATCTTTACAGAGCACAGAATGACTAAGAACATCATATTAGCTTTTACTATTTTATCAGTTTTTGGTTGTTATAGTTACAGAACAGCGCACAAATACATCTTTTTCCACAATATATATATATATATATATATATATATACACACACATACAATACAAAAAACAAAAAATATTTTTAAAAACTAAAAAAGGAAAATCGACGCCGAGATCAGCAAAGGAACGCAGTACCCCGACCCCTCGCTGACGCAGAACCAGCCAGTATGGAATTGAAGGCATTCGGCACCGACGTGCCACGTAGGCAACACCCACCCTAACCCCTCCCCCATACCCCTTGCTCTAAGCTTGAGGTTAGAATCCAATAATTAATATTTCTTTAAATCAAAACACATGTTAAAAAGATTGCTTCATAAAAACCGAGACAACGTAACATGCAAATGATTTGTACTCCATAAACTTAATGTAAGACAGTAAGAGGAGATTACATGAAACATAAAGTCAGAAACTATCGATATTTGAAGCAAGAAGACTACAATTGGCATTGATGGTAGAAATCGGCTTAGATAAGAAAAAATTTAACAAAGTGAAAAAGACAAAATTAAAGATGGCCGTTGAAGTGCGGGTTCTCTTCTTCGAATTCATTTGCATTCTGGAAAATGAAAAAATAAATCGTTACTACATTGATTGAGAGGTAAAATAAGTACGTACCAACGCACATGAATAATTAATTTATAGAAATGAAATATCAGGAAGTAAGCTACCTTTAATATTCCCTCATTGCTTTGCATTTGTAGCATTCCATCCTGCTAGCATAATTATGCACTCCACAACCCAATCTGTTTAATTATATTAGAGATTAAAAAAAATGACTACACATACTAGGTAACAATTCATACAAATTCATTGGTTTTATTTTATTTTTTCTAACTTAATTGATCGATCATATTAATTAATAATTATAAGGTACCTATTGCAAATCCAGTCTCCAGTTTTCCATCCTGGAACAACACCGGTATCATATCCATAACACGTTGCAGTTGATGCAGCCATCATAGTACTATAATCTTTATGTGCACCACATCTATAACATGCTGTCCTACTAGCGTAATTATGCGTCCCGCAGTTGAATGTGGCACAATACCAGTCGCCAGCCAAGACCTCCGTTCTGTTGGTCCCGTAAGATGAAACCTCATCAGGGGTTGCAAATTTGGGACAATGACATCGTTGACAACTGTCACGTTTCTTGAAGTTCAAATGTTGACATGCGGCACACATCCAATCTCCACTGCTCATTTTCTCTGGTTAAAAGTTTTAGAACCTGAAAATGGCAACAAAAGATATTAATTTTTAGATTCCATCGATCATCTTAACTTAGAAGCTACAATTTAACTATGCATGATGCACAACTACAAAAGTGTCACATTTCAACAACTCTAAAACCAGTAAATCTCCAAATAAAGTACTAACCTTGAGAATGTATTGATATTTGTAATGAAGGAATGAAGCAAAATGCAAAGGAATAGATGATGATGATATATGACAATATTTGAGTTGGTGATTTTCTAGATTGAAACTAGAATGGTTTATATAGTTGCCAAAAGATTCTAAAACGTGGGACCCATGTAAAAACTGAAAATAATTTATCTCCTTTTATTTTCTAGACATCTATCATATTTTCGTATGGTCTCCCAAGAATGGGATTCTAAAAGTAGCAAAAGTTCCATTTTGATGTAGATAAACCTTTCTATAAAGTTTTATCTTGGTTCAGATAAACCTTCCTCACTTTCAACATATATATTTCATCCCTACTAACTGAAGTTAAATGCACTTGAAATTAGCTTACTAGTGTACGTACGTACAAAATTACCTTCTATAAATTAAATAAGTTCCTATAAGATGTTTCATTGGAATACTTGAAACCACAAATCATAAGTTAGAGTGTGGGTAACAATATTATAATCATGCCTAACCACCACTAATATATATGTATATATATATACTAGCATGGTACCCGCGCAATGCGGCGGTGGTGATAGCGGCGGCGGCGGCGGTTGGTAGTGGTGGTGGCGCAACGAGTGGTGACGGCGTTGGTGGTTGCAGCGGTATGACTATTATTGTAAAGGTAATTGATGTAAAAGAAGGTAGTGTAGTTATTTTAAGAGTTGAGGGATCTATGTTGTAAATTATTTCATTAAGGGTATTATAGGTATTTTAAGTGAAGATATTTAAATTATTGAATAAAAGAATAATGATTAATTAATTCATTAAGGGTAGAATGGTTATTTCGCATTGTGTAATTTTTAACAGGGGTGAGATAATCTTTACAAGGTAGTATAGATTAGGTCGGCATTTTTATTGATTTAAATTTGCCGTTAATCTTATCTTATTTATTGCTTATCAAAGATATGTATTCTTATGATTTTAATGTTAAATTGTAGGCTTTATTTTCAAGTATTAGCCTTCTATATATATTATCGGTAACAAAGTGTTGTTATTTGACTTAATTAATATAACTACTTATTAATGATAAACTACTTTTTAGGCTTGAAAAATATGTTTTTCTTTATTGTTTATTTCTTTTCTTTCGGATTCATAAGTGAGATTTGGTTTAAACTTGATTGAAATTGAATGCATATAGAGATTTTAAGAATAAAAAATTAGAAGAAAGTTTAATAAATCTCCATGTACTCGTTCCTAAAAAAAATTACTCATAAGCCATTTATGGCCTCTCCCAACGGGAGCTTTCTCCCCCGTTCTCAGCTCGCTTTCTCAATTCCACCAATGGCACCATCTCTACTTTCTCACTGCATTCTCAAATTCTCCCAGAACGCCGATGTCACGGCTACGTTCTGAGGCGCGTTCTGGAGGTTGCTTCCTCTTGAGAACGTGAAGAAAGCAAGGGGGTGGGCCTTTTGGGTTCGAGAACGTGGTGATGCATAGCACTTTATGGGTATATCTATTTATGTGTGTATATATATATATATATATATATATAATTAAATAAAGAGATGGTGTATGATGTGGCGATAATGTAGCAGTGAGAATTTAAAAATTTAGAGAGAATGGTGGTGTTGTTGGTAGGGGATAAATTCTGGATAAATTCTAGGAGGAAAGAATGATGTGGCGCTGATATGGCAGTGAGAATGTGAATTCTGGGTTGGGAGTGGTCTAAGGATTAATTAAAGCTTCCACTTATGCTTTATGTATGTTGTCTTATTTTTAAGAGTAATTAATCACAAAGTATACAATCGGTTATTCCTGTAGCATATGACTTAGGGTTTTGTCAATTCACTTATATACCTATTACCTCTTAATGAGTATTTATGAGATCAAGTCATCCGCATAATGAAAATACTTTTATGTGATTGATTCGAAGTATTTTTGAAAGAGGTTATATTGATTAAAAATACCATTTTTACAAAATTTATTAAATTATTAAGTACCAAATACATATTTCTTTAAAGATAAATACAATATGAGTTCATTAAATATATTATCACAAGTTAATAAAACCTATATAATCTATATATGTATCATAACTTTGCTTTAACCATTTGATCGAGCATCCACACTTATTTATTATTTTCTACTAAAACATATTACATGTAATTGTAACCGCATCATTTACCATTAAGGTGGACTAGTGTTGAAGACGTTTTGTTGTCTTAATAAGACATATGTTTGAACTTTTTTAGATAAACATTTTAGTAGTGTTTATGAAAAGAATATGGAATCGAAAATGGTCACAAAATTATCTATTTAGATTATATACATGTAAATTAAAGATTCACTCTTCCCATATAACTTAAAAATAACAACTCATCCATTTACATGTATAAACTGCTCGTTCAACTTGTATTTCATATGTTATCATGAAGAGAAAGGAAATAAAATTACTTTAATCACACAATAACTTAACTTTATATATTCTAAGAACACCATATGATATTATATACAAGTACTTGCGATCCTAAGAATCAAAACTTTATACATAAGAAACACATAACATGATTCATGCTCAAAACACACAAATTACAATCAAAATTAAGATCAAAACCATGCAACCAACCATACATGCATGATCAAGGTCACTTGATCATAATCATGATTATATAATCAGTACTAGAGATTAATTATGAATTCCTTACTTCAAACACATTGCGAGTCTTAACCACAATATCATACATGTGCATTGGCTTAAGCGTGTTGAAGTCTTTAGGCAAAGATATGAGGTGAGTGGTAGATGGTTTATGAAACTGAAGAAGATCGGGATCATTGTAGTACCTTTCCCAGCCAATAGACGTCAATATTTGTTCAAGAACCTCATACTTAGTGACCACTTCATTCGTGGGTAGGTGCACCAACACCTTGCCACGAGATGCACCTTGCGAGGAGTCGCCACCTGGGTTCTCCACGAGCCTAAGCACACCATTCTTGAACACCCAAACACCGGCCATATATATGGTTTTGTAAGTGTTGTGGAAGTGAAGAATATGAACGTTGGAGATAGTGAGATTTCATACTAGGATGGAGGTTTAAATAAGGGGGTGGGGGTGGGTGGATGTGTTAATTATGTTGGTAATGTAGCGGTATATATTCTGGTAATATAGTATGGGAAAATGGCTTTCTTAGAGGTATTCCTTACGGCAATAGTTCTAATGGAATATATATACACACATATGAGCCTCTCCATGGGCCGGTAACGGTCGACCCCTTTAGTAATATGTATATATATAAGGGTTGACCCATTTAGTAATTTGGGTAACGGTCAACCAGTTTGGTAATATGTATGTATGTATATGATCCCACATTTTAGTAAAAGCAAATACACACATACATATATATATATATATATAGTGAAAAGTTATTTTAGGAACCCCTAAAAGGTTAGGAACCTTTAGGAACCCTTTTTTT
>JAOEHQ010009263.1:0-16767 GCA_025447715.1 Asclepias incarnata
AATTTGATGTGATCGTTCTACGAGGTTTCTACATGTAGTTTGAGCTTAAAAACGTCAATTTCTCTACTATCTCTGACAACCCAAAAGTATTTATATATATATATATATATATATATACTCGGGCATAAAACAATTAAAGCTCAATTTGAGAATTTTGCAAACACATATATGACAAATTTTATTCAAATAAAGCAAGTTTGATTCAAATTTGATTAAAAGGTATTAACATCTAATTAAGCAAATTAAGCTCCAAAAACTTAATTAATACACGTTTAAAACAATATCTTAATAAGTTAAACAACTTATGAAAAGTAGAATCATAGAAGATAAGAATTATTGTATCACAACTGAAATAGATATTAAAATTGGTTGTCCAACAACCATTACCAATCTCGAAGTAGAGTCTTCAAATTCTTAGAATGGTAAATCTATCTTGATTTAAATTAGTGGCATGTTGTGTTTGTTCTTCAATTAACTTTCAAATGGTTCAACCATTAATTTGTTTTATCCATATATTCATACGTATTGTCATCAAAACGTACAATTAAGGGTTGTTCTTTTTCTTGACAACTTTAGCAACTTATTAGTTTTAATATGAGTATCCTGTAAAGGCTTAGGTGGTCCGCTCTTGAAAGCCAAGAACCATGTTGGGAACTGAACTCGACGTGGCCTGTTTCCACCACCCTCATGGTTTTAGCGTCGTAGCGTGGTTCACGTAGGGAGGAGTGTGTGTGATATTTTATTTGTTTGTTTTTAAGTGTATTACATATATGTGTGATATGATTGAGTCTATTTTTCAATTTACTTAGGTGGGTTGGCCATCATAACGTCATTAAGGGCCTGTTGTTTTGAGGGACGCATGTTCGATTCTTGCCAAAGGTAAAGCTGAGAATGATAGCTAACATGGTCGTCTCTGAATATTTATGGACCTAGGCAGAACAAAAAAAAAAGGCTCACAGGCTAGGCGTAACAAATTATATTATATAAACTAATTTCTAAAAACAACGATAAATATTATATCAATAAACATAGCAATAGTTATTGTTCAAAAACTTAAAAAAACAATGCAAAATCATACTATTAATATAACATATCGTAATAGCTAGTCGATGATTTGTGTAGTTCTCCTAGTATTCTTCATTGCTAATTGGTTGATCAACTCTTGATACATAGTTTATATTATCTAAGATTTCATTCTCATTTTCAAGATGAAGTGTTGAATAACTTTTTTTCATCTATAAAAGGTATGTAAGTGGGCTTTTTTATATAGGTTAAATTATATGGTTTAACTTTTAGATAGTGGTACCGTACCCCTAAAATGGGGGCTTGGGGGCTGAACGGACCGGGTTCGAATCTCGTCCCAAACCAAGTCTTCAGGGGTTTTCACCGGGCATGTGTATATGCGGTAAACGTGCTGGGTACCAATAGGTACAAGGCTCCAGAGGGTGGCCACCCACTTACCCCCCTAATTACATTTATATAAAACTTTTAATATATATATAAAACCGGGCCCCCTAAAAAATTAGGTCTCGGCCCGTCGCCCACTTTGCCCGCCATCTGAACCGGCCATGGTAACTTACCATCGATGCAAAAAACTCAACATGTGGGGTTTCGCAGATATCAATGCAGTACATTGGATCAAAGGGTTCCCATCGACCTACCTTTTTAAGTATGTTTAGTATGTAACAACTGTTTTGATAGTATTTTGTGTAATGATTACCTATGTTTTGGCAGTCTTTTGTGTAATGATACCTATGCTTTTACTAATTCATACATACCTATATATTCTAACGTTTCATAATTTCATCATTGGTACTTAGTTATGTAGTTGTTACTACAATGGTAGCTTAGTGGTCAGGAACATGTAATATAAAGAGGAAGTCAGAATTTCAAATCATAGCTTATGTTCCTTTAATATTACGTTGTTTAGCTTCTCTCTAATGGATGCGTTATCAATTTACTTAGTTATTTAGTTTTACTTTTACACAACACCAGTCACCACACATTGTAGATTGGGTCACAAATTTGGGCCACCTCTTTCTATTCATTTGTTTTGAGTCTTCCATAAGAATGTCTGGTCAGGTTTCACTACTTGGATTGGTCCACAGTGTATTGTGGGTTGGGTTGTAGCACCAAGACCTATTTAGCCCATTTGTTCAATTTTTTAATTTTACCGAAGACCTGAACATATAAATTTAAAGCAATGTTAGGTTGACAAGCATTTTACAAACATATATAACATGTGAGGTGGTCCAATCAACAAAGAAATAGAAAGAAGAAAGAGAGAATACATAGACATGATTTAATTGGTAGAAGTAAATTTATTTACTTACCTGACTCTCTATTCTTATGTGAACAACCACTTAACTCATTCGATATCGTATTATATATAAATCTGACACATTTATTTTATATATGGCATGTATGTAAGTATGGATACTTATCTCTCTTAGCTTTCAAAAGATTAGTATATAGTGTTCCTCTAATCATTGTGCCTAATGGGCCTATTGGACTTTCTCAAAACAATGTTATTTAGTCATAAAATTAACGTATGGATTAAATAAGTTTCATTACATGTTATATGACTACATTTTAAAACATTATATATTTAAATTTAATACGGATAGTGTAAATTCAATACGGCATAATAGTTTCAGAATTATAATATGACTTGACCAATAGGAACAAGAAGGTGTTTTCATTTTCTTTTCTTATTGGAAAAAAAAATTGCTAGTATATTTAGTATGTACTCTTATTTCATAAACTAAATGAATGTTTGTGCAATACGGCAAAAATGGTAGCGGCGGCGGCAACGAGTGGTGGTGGTGGCGGCGAGTAGTGTAGATTATTGATGTAAGAGGGTGTAATGTACTTATTTTAGAGTCAACGGATAGATATTGTAAATTAATTCATTAAGGGTATTTTTGGTAGACCATGTGTTTTAGTTGTTAGAAATGTATAAAAGTTTAGATATATACTGCTTCATATATAGTACTATAGGTATAGATATAGAGTAGTTTTTTTTTTAACATAGATATAGAGTAGTTGCGTTAAAAATGTATTTGCTTATTGAAAATAAGATATATTAAAATGTACTCTCACATTAATACATTCACATAATATTGAAATTTGTCAAACTAGATTATAAGTTACTTTACCGTGTGGCTTTTGATTTACTGATATCAATCTCTTCTCAAGAATTTACAGTCATGAATTCAAGCTTCATCAAAAGTATTTCGATATTCCATGAGAAATAAGTAACACACATATATATTTGAATATATACCCTATATATATGACAATAAGATCAAGTCTTATAAACTTAAAGTAAAATATGTTATACGAAGCTCACTAAAAGTAAAAAGACAAAATGATGTTTTGGTTTCACATTTAACCATTTTGGAGCACTTTATCCTAAAATAAGTTTTAATATACAAAGCAAGAGGGGTTTGTTATGATGACAGTCAAGTCAAAAGTGATAAAAATCTCATGTCCTGATTTGGTTTCTAAATGGTTTTTGTATTTAACTTTCGAAATTTACATGATTATAATACGATATTAATTATGTTATACACAGTAATAAACATTTGACCAGTTTTACCAATTTTTCATACATATTGATTTGATATTGATGAATTGAGATGATGAAATACTGTATGCAGACAAATCTTGTTATAAAACAAACAAGATTATATTTTCAGTTTACAGACCTTCAGGCCACATCTTCAGTCGCAGACATAAAATCAGATGAAATCAGATTGCATATATTTTTTGTTTTAAAAAACAAACAGCACCTAAGTACACTAAACAAAATTAATATTGTATTAATCAATTTATACTTAATACGGAAGATTAAATACTAGGGGTGAGCATGGGTAAATTTGGGTCGGTTTTGGCCTAAAACCGAAACCCGAACCGATCCATTCGGTTTTTGAAAACCAAAAACCATTGGATTCGGTTTTGGTTCGGTTCGGTTTGACGGTTTTCCGGTTCAGTTTGGATCGGTTTTTGGTTTTTTGTTTTTTTGAACTAATATTTATATGCCATTGATAATAAGAGTGCTATAGTGGCAAAACCTTTTAATGTAATGAATGGTTTGGAGCCAAAACCTTCTATACAGATTGTCTCTATGAAAGCAAAAGTGGCAGTGACATTAAGGCATTAATACATGCATGTGATGAGAGTATGGGTCGGGTATTGAAAGACGTTGAAACCATAACAAGAAGGACAAGATAAATAAGGAATATCGAGAAAGATTTTTGGTAAGAGCTTAAGTTCTACGGTAACCGATCGATTGATCATCAACTACTATAAAACTCGATGTTTTTACGTATGTAGGAAAGGTTCGGTTCGGTCGGTTCGGTTTTGGGTGTTGGTTTTTGCATATGAAACCGAAACCCGAACCGATCCGCTCGGTTTTTAGAAAACCAAAACCAAACCAATCGGTTTGGTTCGGTTTTCGGTTTTTTCGGTTCGGTTTTTTCGGGTTTTTCCGGTTTTCGGTTTTTGCTCACCCCTACAGTATATATATAAGAAAAAGTGAATATAAAGTTGTCTCATACTTAAGCTTAGGTATGAAACTCTCCACACATTAATATTTTAATATTTTTTATAAATAAATAATTAATTTGGGCCCCATATATTTTAATGATTAAAAAAACAAAATATAAATATACCCGTATATGACAAAAGGCAGAAACATGGCATTTGGATGTTTAGGTTCATTTCTATAGGAGGGTGTAGAATCATATACTTTGAGTCTTTGACTATCCCTATACTTTGTTATATTGAAAAGTTATGACTTATGAGACAATATACGTGATTAAAAACACTAGTTTGTGCTCTTCAAGGGTTGTATAATGTTGCTATGCTAATTAATAAGGTATAACATACCATAGTGTTAACTTATATACTCACATTGAACTCACGGCGGAGTCATGTGGAGGGTAGGGTTGGTCATGACCCACCCTGAAATAAATAACGGTAATGTATTTTGGAATTATTTTCTCGTATAGGTGAATTTTGGTCTACCCAATATTCTATTTTGTCATTTGGTTGTGTTTGATAAATTTTTCGGCCCATCCTGAACAAAAATATCCTGACTCCGCCACTGATTGAACTTCAATTTCATCTCATTATATTAACGTTTAGAAAAAGCCATCCTGATCGATTACACGTTATTCTGATCAATTACACGTTTTTACTTACAGTATTAAATTTGTATCAGTGTTATGCGTCGATAATAAAAAGAGATAAAACGGTGGTACAATCACAACAGTAGTTGGGACTTTGTGATATTAACAAAACGTTGTTAAAGAAAATTACAACAGTAGTAGTGGATCTTCATATTAATATTTGAAAAACGCGAATACAGTATACTAGTATTGTGTTATAATAAACGAATAGTTTTACCTCTTGTATAAAAACATATATCCACGCTATATTTAAACGTTCATTTTAAGTATGATCATAGCTCATAAATCATATTACTAAATTCAATTACAAACCAAACGCTTCCTAAGATTTTTTTTTTTTTTTTTTTAATGAACGTCCTCTTGAATCTTGATGTTGACATTTACAAATAAAAATAATAAGATTAGGGAGTAGATAAACTTGTTTTGTACTACTCCATGACTATGACTTTGACTATTTGGTGTGGATGTTGAACTTCTCATTTAAAGGTTATCTAACATTTAAAAAAACATTTTCTAGTTGGATAGAATACTGATGGTTGTTTTTTAGGTTGAAAGTAGTTAATTTGTACATTTAGAATATGTTTTACAAAATTAGTTAGTAACTGAAGTTTGCAAAGATAATATTGGTAATTTGTAACCGGAGTAAGCAGTTTGAGCTTGTAAGTGCATACCAAACATAACGTTAGACAATTGATGGAGCATAAAATTTGATTAAATTATATTGTTAGTATTTATTCTAAAGTATTTTAGTCAGTGCATTCCAAAATAGTTTGATTCTAGATTCCTAAATGATTTTCCAAAGACTTACATATACATACATACGGGGAAAGTAACCGGGGAAAGGTTACTGTGTGAAGTGTCTTAAAGTGCAAATTGTACGAAATACTAATACATAGCTTAAATATAACTAACATGCAGTGTCGATAGAAAACATATATACATCTTTAACTATTTATTTTCCTATCGTATGTTAGTGGTAACTAAGATGCATGTCAATACTAACATGCATCTTAATTAGCATTAACATGCATCTTAGTTACTAAAGATTTTCAGCTACACATGTTTTTCCCTATCGACACTGTATGTTAGTCAGTGTTAACTAAGATGCAATACTCTGACATACATTGTCAATAGAAAAAGAAATAGTTAAAGATGTGTGTTTTCCTATCGACACCGCATGTTAATAATATTTAAGTTGTGTATTAGTGCTTCAAACACTTCGTATTTTAAGGGACTTCACACAGTAACCTGATACCATACATACATATATCTATATTCCTATATAAAGCATTTAACCCTCTCTTCTAAATCTCAAATCATGAACCAATCTCCATAATATATCTCTATATAATCAACACACCTAACAACTAATAACCATGGTCTACTAAAAATATTCTTAATAAATTAATTTATAACATATATCTCTTAACTACTAAAATAACTACACTACCCCATTACACATCAATAACTTACACTACTCGCCGCCGCCACCACCACCACCAGTCGCCGCCACCACCACCCGTCGCTGCCACCACCACACCGCCGTCGCTACCATCATCGCTGCCACCACCACACCGCCGTCGCTACCACCATCGTTGCCGCATAGTGAGAGCATTCATCTAGTATGTATATATATTTTGCGGTTCATTATAGAACTTGTTTTTTCAAGACCGTGAAACCCTTTTAATTTTTCTTATCAGATCACATGTATTTTAAGTTTATTCACATACGAAAAGTCATAAAAGCTCACATGATAACAAAAATAAAACCATAAAACCATAAAATTAGTTTTCAATTAAGTGTATCGTTCACATGTGAACATATGAAATTAAGTGTACTTTTATATGTTTTGAACAAAAAAAATTATTATATGAACTATTATTATATTTAAATGTGAAAAGCTAAATCACATGTGATCTAACACGTAATTTATAAGTTCTCTCAGTTATTGCAAAAAAAAAAAAAAATGTCGTAAGGAATTGAACCCAACGCTATTTGATTTATCGTGTAAGTATAATTGTAATTTTATTATTATGTACTAGAAATGTATCTGTGCAATGCACGTAAGTCGAATGTTTCAAGTTGTTTAGCAAGAATACATGACTAAAAGGTTGGGCGCGACGACTACCGGCTTCGCTGATTGCCAACTTTGTATAGCGGTGTCTGTAATGGTTTTGTAAGAGAGGAAATTACAGTAATATCATGCTACAAAGTTGATTTTTGATATTAATTTATTTACATGTATTGTTATGTAGAATTTCTAATTTGTTGTAACAAATTATATTTACCAACCATTAATTATCTGGATTGGTATATGGGGCACTTGTGACCTTGTGACCTTGACGTCTTAGATTCAAATCTTGATGTGAGCAAAATGTTTCCAATAATGGAGACGGTCCCCCCAACCCCCCCAAATAGGTTTTCTCTAGAATTGGAGTTGGGTATATGAAGAGTCATGTCACTGGCCCCAAAATTTATCGTTCAAAAAAAGTAATAAATTATATTTAAGTTTTAATTAATTTAAATTTGTTTTACCTAAATGATTTTGTATTAAATAACATAAATGTAATTATTGCATTAAATTTTATTAGAGTATCGAATATATGATTAAAATGATACGTACTTAAATTTTTTAAATTTTAATACATGTGTCATATGCTTTTTAAATGTCAGATTTCATAATTAATCAATAAAGGTTATAGATGATATTTTTATTTAGAAATAGTCTAATAGTTACACATTTTTAAAACCATATACATTTTCATGAGGATATTTATTTTGGGATAGAGACACTATATATATCTCCAAGTTAATTGTTACGAAAAACATAAAAATAAGTCTTCTGTGTAACTGAGTTAGTCAAATATTTAAGCAATTTTGTACCTTCCATAATATGAGGTCAGGGTTATGTTTGGTAAGAGCTTTTAGAAAGCTTTAACTTTTTGTTTAGAATAAAAAGCTTTTATAATTTCAAAAGCTTTGTTTGGAAAGATTAGCTTTAACTTTTAGTTTGAAATAAAAGTTCCTAAACTAAATGCTAATGGAAGTATCATTACAATTGTAGCTGTAGCTTTTTGAAGCATTTTTAGATAAATTTACTCAATTACCTTCCATAAACTAGACTTTTCTATTTTGTGTTTTTAGAGAAATTTAGACCATTTCTGTTTTACATCTAGAAATTTTATTTTATCCAACTACTCTATTATCGTAGACTATTATTTTTCTATTTTTATTTAATATAATTAACATATTTATTGTTGTAGTCATTTTCAAAGTCATCATGCCTACAATACTTTGTATCATTTTAAAATGACTGTACGACGTTAATTATTTCTTAATAGCATTTTACGTTTGCTTTTACTTTTTGGTGTTTTTAATAAAGCTATATATATATATGAAATAAATGATTACGATTTATAAATATAAAACTTATATATGGTGATATTTTTATTTGTTACACTTTTTGTCCTTTTAGTCATTTTTTATTTTTAAGTTGCAGCTACAGCTACCGTGTCAAACACCTTTTAAAAATAAAAGCTCCAACTAACAGCTTTGATGAAAAGCTACAGCTTACAGCTCCAACTAAAAGCTACCGCTACCGGCTACAGATAATTTTGTCAAATATACCCTAAAGTGTTTCAATGTTTGATCATTGTGGTTGACATCACCCCATCGTCTTACCGTTCAGTCGATTCGATTTACCCTTACGTATTGGGTCTAAGGCCATCTCCAATGGGTTTGTCAAAATGCCCCAACATACCGGCCACCTCAGCAACACGTCAGCAAACTGTTCCAGCATACTGAACCAACAAACTGAACTTATTTTGCCTCCAACCCAGCATACTGAAACTCAGTATGCCCATGACACATCATCATTCATATTAAATTAAAAAACACATTAAATCTCCACTAAAAAACAAATGTGTCAAGTATTTAAATTCACTTTCCAATCAAATAAGGTTTAAAATTAAAAAAAAAAAAATATGGCCCCACACAACCAACGTGCTTTCAATTTGTTGTGGAGCAAATTGGAGTGGCATTTTGAAGAGCATTTTGAAGCCCCAACCTTGACATATTGCTAATTCAGTTTGCATATTGTGGAGGCATACTCCATTGGAGTTGGTCTAAGACGATATCGGCATATCGCATGAAGATTTCCGAAAATAAACTTTTTTTCCCGTAAAAAAAAAAAAATACGAGTATCCTCTACGTATAAAGTAAGTAAGAAAGAAAGAATAGGACCCATTGCATGATGACTGTGTACCAACAACCTACCAAATCTCTATACTTTATCAAACATTTTTTTTTTCTTTCAATAAAAATAATTTTTTTTTGTTAACAAAACAGTTTTATCTTTTTTAAGATTCTTTAGAAGTAAACAGAAGTAACCTCTGATCAACCTCTGTGTTTTTTCTGTATCTATATATCTATCTATCACACACACATTGTGTGTATATATATAGATATACTGTAGATCTATATATATCTAGATAGTAGGCGATCTAATCGTAAAAAAAGGAAAATGGGTACGATGCAAACATGGAGGAAAGCATATGGTGCTCTTAAAGATCAAACTAAAGTTGGTTTGGCACATGTCAATAGTGATTTCAAGGTCATTTTTTTAACATTATATATATATCAATAGATACATGTTGTGTGTATATATATATGTTATATCTATATCTATAGTTGGGATGTTGTGGGTGATTAATGTTGTTGTTTGTTTGTGTAACATAGGATGTTGATGTTGCTATTGTTAAAGCTACAAATCATGTTGAATGTCCACCCAAAGAAAGACACATTAGAAGTGAGCCCTTTTTTTCTTCTTATAATGTTTCATTGATTTATGATTATATATATATGTGTGTGAAAATATTGATTTTGAAATCGAATCGTATAAGTTGAAGAAATGCTATAAAGTTCATATAGTTTGTTTATTTATCCAAGTGTTACAAATTGCTGGCATTGTCCCAAAATAATTGTCCATCTTACTAGTTTAGATTGTTCGAGAAATATCATCCCTTACTAAAAATAGACAGGTATAAATGACCAAGTTTCCAAGACTGCTAATTGAAATTAGTATCACATAAAGCAAAGAAGTGTATAGCATTATCATAGCATTAGGAATCATTACATTCTACTTTGATTTCTCGGTGTATTAACATATATGTGAGCGACGGCGACATTATCATCCACCCAAACTTTGGTTCCTATCTCAACACCTACAAGGCTACAATACTTAATGTGAGATAAAAAAAAGTTTGAAATTTGTAGAAGTATTGTATCTCACAACTTTTATGGCTCATTCAATTACCGTAATGATTCCATTACCATGCTCATTTCATTCCATCGTTATTCCATTCAGATCATATATTTTTATTTTGAAAGGCTAATATTATTAAACTACTCAAATGGAGAGTACATTCAAGAAGTGAATGCAGGTCTCCAAGATGGAGATCCGAGCACCACCGATAATTTGCAACAAAAATGAAAGGAAATATAAAAGTAAAATGCTAATGAGGAGCTACTGGCCAGGTTGTTTCACAAGCGTAGCTACCGGATTTCTGATCCAATTCTTTCAGTAGGCCTTGGAATTCTTGCTCTTATAGCGTATCCATTGCAAGGCTTGACGTTGACTAGATGGAGGGAGTATAAATTAGATACTTGAGATATGAAAATGTGAACTTTGTTGTAGTATATGGTTCGAATTCCAAAATTTTGATTTGTTTTTACATAATATCTGTGTCCGTATTGGATCATGATTCCATCGTTGAAATTTATTTTGTCTTGTAGAAATATTGGCAGCTACTTCTGCAATGCGACCTCGAGCAGATGTACAGTATTGTTTACACGCCCTAGCAAGGCGATTAGCCAAAACTCGCAATTGGACGGTACAGCTTACGCTTTAGGATTCAAGATGTTGGGTTCATATTAGTTATGCATTGCGGGTTTTTTTGTGGGTATAGATGATGGTAATGTGTAATTATATGTTTCCCATCAGGTGGCATTGAAGACATTGGTAGTTATTCATAGGGCATTGAGGGAGGGTGATCCTACTTTCAGGGAAGAACTTTTGAATTTCCAACAGCGAGCGCTTATTTTGCAGCTAGCTAATTTTAAAGACGATTCAAGCCCAGTTGGTTATTACTCACACCCTATTTGTTGCTTATTATGTTGTTTTAAAAATGAAAAATGATTTTAATTTGTTTGTAACAAACTTTTAATATGATTTTCGTTAGCTTGGGATTGTTCTGCTTGGGTTCGTACATATGGACTGTTTATAGAGGAACGGCTTGAATGTTACAAACATTTGAAGTATGATATTGAAGCTGAACGTATTCCGAGACGTACTCAAGGTGAAGATACGGTATGCATACAATGTGACATTTTTAATCAAATTACATATTCGCATATTGGTATCTTTTGGCAGATCAATTAGAGGCTGCACCTCAAATACTGTTAAGAAACAAAATTTGCCCCTTCCAGTCAGATATCTCTACCCACAATTTAAGTTCTATGGTCTACAGGAAATAAAAAAAAAAACCCAAGTCATATCCATTGCCCTACAATCACACCTAAAAGAATTCTGAACAAAACATGAACCCTAATTTTTACTGGGTTCAGGTTGAACTAGTTCATTTGTTGTATGGGTAGAAACATGCATGGGTTGATCTGCAAACACTTTATTTTGGCTCATTTCTTGCTTTTTGTAAACAACTATGATTATAAAAACCATATAACCACAGTCAACGGTAGTATTTGATCTTTTACTAAAAACGATTCAGCAGGTTAAGCATTGAAGATAGGCTTTGGGTGGCTTTCAACCCGTTTGGCCTGTTTTAGCTATTTTTATATCACCTATTTGACCCGTATGAGATAAAAGTCAAAGTACCCATTCATTAGTAAATGGGTCGAAATTGTCGGCTCTACTAATTCCTGTATAATAAAAGTGTCCAATTATGGGCCTTGGCTAATTAACTTGTTAGGGCATGTGATATACATTGCATATCTGGTCCAGGTCTAGTAACTAGAGGTCTGGAGCTGCCACAATTTCCAGAAAAATGACATACATAACACCTTTCAGACTCAAAAGGAACATCAAACAGTGCATTGCAACAAAAAAAATCTCACTTCGCATTTGTCTTTCTTAAAGCTGATATTCCCAGTGATTTGTAGCTTTAACAATCGCAACATCCACATCCTAAGCTACACAATAGCACCCACATCCTAATTATAGATAAATACCAAGTATCTGTTTGGATTTAAGACACTAACTAATGGAAGAACTTGGGAAAGTAACCTTGAAATCACCATTAATGTGGGCTAATCATGCTTTTTCAGCTGTGATTTATACCGCATATTAGAGTCTCTTTTTGGTGCATTTTGGGCATGTTAACCTCATGTTATACACCACTTGTTTCCTTATAAGTGCAGGGCTATAGCAGAACTCAAGAGTTGGACAGTGAACAACTACTGGAGCAGTTACCTTCTTTACAGCAGTTATTGTACCGTCTTATGGGATGCAAGGTCTGTAACTTTCTCTGTTAGAAGCTTCAAACGGTTGGGTAACGAGTCAAAACAATTTCTGGCTGAAATGGGTCATTTTAGTATGGCTTGGATGGGTCGAGTTGGCTTGACTATGAAGATCTTCCCTTTTCATCTTTTAAAATTTGTGTAACTAATTTATGTGTATGGTGATTACAAGAACAATTGCAAAGATAATTGAATCTTTTGAATAAAATGATTAGCAGGTTGTTGCATTAAAATGGAATTTGGGCAACTTCCAACCCATTTGACACATTGACCCTTTTTAGCTAGTTGTTTTTTAAATTTGATCCATTTGAGATAAAACACAAGCCAAATCACCCCGTCCTATCAACCATAGGAAAACTGGTTAGATGCAGTTTTGCTCAATGAACTTACATTCATCTTGTATTTTTGTCTTATGTTTCTGCAGCCTGAAGGAGCAGCTGTTGGTAATTATGTCATACAATATGCTTTAGCTTTGGTACTCAAAGAGAGTTTTAAAATTTATTGTGCAGTAAACGATGGAATCATAAATCTTATTGATAAGGTTTTTTTTTTTTCATTATATACATTAAAACACACAATACATCATTATTTACATTAAGAAACATAATAATTCATTGTTCCATTTCTTACCTTATCTATAACCATTGCTCAACCATTCGTGATGTCAGTTTTTTGAAATGCCAAGACATGAAGCCATCAAAGCCTTGGATATCTATAAACGAGCCAGCCAACAGGTAGCATCTTAGATTTCTATTTATAAGCCTTCAATGTAGTATAATTTTGGTGAAGAAAAGTAGAAAATACATCTATATTGCATTTCACATTTGCTATGTATGATACTATGATTGTTCTTTTTGCAGGCTGGGAGCCTTTCCGACTTCTATGAAGTTTGTAAAGGATTGGAACTAGCTAGAAACTTTCAGTTTCCCGTTCTTAGAGAGGCAAGTATTATATGTTACCCCATCATTTGTTACGTTTAGTAAAGTTGATAGAAGGGTTTAATTGGTAATTTAGCATACCTTTAATTAGTGCAGCCTCCGCAATCCTTTCTTGTGACTATGGAGGAGTACATAAGAGAAGCACCACGAATGGTATCTGTCCCACTAGAGACATTGGTGCGTATGCGATTAGTGGTATATTTTTGATTTTTTCCCTACCTATGTAGCATGCTCATAATGTTTTTCCCTTCTAGGAACTTCCGGAAAGGCTTATGCTGACTTATAAACCAGAAGAAGGCAATGAGGCTCCTGAAGATGCAAATTCACCTGTTGATGAAGCCAAACCCGAGCCAGTGGACGGTTCTTCCGAGTCAAATGATGACCTTGACTCCACATCTCCGCCTCCCCCACCAACTTTCAACAGCCAAGACCCTGATGATTTACTGGTATTTTATCTGAATTCATTTTTGATCCCAACACTTGTTTGAAAGTCATTGAGAAATGAGACTTGTGTGATTTAACATTGAGACTCATATGGCTGGTCTAGGGGTTGAATTTTGATGCACCAAATGCGTCATCAATTGAGGAAAGCAATGTGTTGGCTCTTGCCATAGTTCCAACTGGTAATTGATGGGGATCATTTTTGTCTGGTCAACCGTTATTTAAGTTTGGCGTTTTACCCAAAAAACTTATTTTCATTTTTGTTTGTAGATGGTACATCTAATGGTTTTGCTGGTGGTCAAACAAAAGATCTTGATTTATCTGGATGGGAACTTGCATTAGTCTCCACTCCCAGCACTGATATCTCTTCATTTCAAGAGAGGCAACTGGTATATCCTTCTACGTGTTCACTTATTGTTATGCTTTTCTTGGTTATAACAAATGGTTAGTAGCAGTTAGAGGTGGCATAAGTAACAGTGAGTTGGATAACAGGTCAAAACCAGTAACTTTATGCCAGTTTGGTCCTACCTGCCAACGTTTTTTGTATTTTTAATGGTTTACCTTGTTATATATGATTAATAAGTAAAAAAAAAAAATAAGAATAACTTAGTCTGAATAACACGATTAAGGACAAATAATAATATAGTTTTTGTAACTATATATGATGCATTAGTTGTTTATAGACCATCTTCTTAAAAATGGACGAAAAAGTGTTTAAGGTCAACCGAGCTTGACTCCTATCCATTTTGACCTGTGGTCCTTACCCATTTCACCGCCCTCTATGTAATATGGATAAATTGTTGACTTGATAACAATGTAACTTGTGTGGGTAGGCTGGTGGATTGGACTCACTCACGCTCAACAGTTTGTATGATGAAGGAGCATACAGAGCGTCCCAGCAACCTGTGTATGGTTCTCCAGCACCCAACCCTTTTGAAGCAGCTGATCCATTTGTTGCTGCTGCTCCTCAAACAGGAACTATGGTTCCGCACCAGGATAACCCTTTCGGTCCATACCAACCTGCACAGCCTCAACATAACCTAATGATGGATGCACCGAACCCTTTTGTTGATTCAGGGTTTGGCCCGTTCCCAGTTAACAATGCTCATCCTCAAGCCACTAATCCATTTGGGTCGACTTTATTATAATACTGTCAACATACATGATTAAAATTCGATAAGATTAAAAACAAAATTAAATGTTATTTAGTGTAAATCTGAAAATGAAAAGCTCTTGCGAGTGTTTAGGTGCATATGAAAGAGAGAGCTATTTTGGTTCTGGATTTTGTCTGTCATAAGTATGTTTGGGTCATATGATCCCATGGTTCTTGTAACATGCTTGCTTTTGTATTACTATTATTTTTGTTCTATTCTTTTGGAAATTAATCTTGTATTGGTTTCTAAATAGTGAAATTAACTTGTTCTTTTAGTTCCCTGTATGATTTATGAAACGATGTAATCCATGTCTATTGTTTCTACACTTGTGTATAGATCCGTGATCCATCAAGTATGAACGTAAGAAAAGAAATTGTAACACTAATACAACAGGAAAGTCATGCGTATCGCAAACTGCACTAGCTTAGGTGCATCAAGGAGTAAATGAGAGGTACTCTTGTATATGCAGACTTGTTCAAGCCTTCAAGAGGCGAAATAATATCTTTTTAAAGAAATTATTTCTTTGTTGCACCTACGTTCGGTACAGTTTGGTGCACAGATGATATTCCCTTTGGTTATTCTGTGTATAGTAAAGTTGTTTCTTTCCCTTCCTTTTAACTTTGTTGTGTCACAAACGCCGTTAATTTTAAGAATCTAAACGCTTGTTTTACATTAACAATGAACAATACACCAAAACATGCGTATTATTACAATACTTAGAAAACTTCAAAAGATTTAGAGGTGTTTTGGGATTGCTTATTTATAAGCGCATGTACCCATCTGTTTATGAAAAAACATGTATTTCTAATAAAATAAGCATTTTTTCAAAGAGTGTTATTGATTATCTGCTTAAAAAAACAAACGATAAGCCAAAAAAAAAAAAGCGAGCGAGGGCCGGTCCTGAGTTTTTGATGCCTAGGGCGAGATGTTCGGAAAATGCCCCTACTAAATTCTATAAACAAACATCGCTCTCTTTTTAGGTGTTCGGAACCTAGTTAATATAAGCGTCAGCTCTCGACATCATTTTTTATTAAATAAATTAAGTGTTTAAAACTTGAAGAGGTAAAATCCAAATTACAAGCTCAACATAGATCACCTAAAATGAAGCATTAATAAATGGGATTTGCTATTAAGTGCCCCTAGGGCATTTGTTAATTGTAATTAATGAACCTATAATTTCCATCTATATAAGTACTTTATATTAAATGAAATCAATTTTTTCTGCTCTACCATATTTGCCCTTTCTTTTTTTGTTTTATGAATATGCATGTTAGTATTTTACTTTTTTTGTTCCATTTATACGTTGATCTTTTTCAAATTGGTTTCACTAATTTTAAAGTTTAGAATCCAAATTTTCTTCTATTTGAACGGAAAATAGAAGATTCTTTTATATAACATTTTAAAAAGAATAGAGAACTTAGAATATAATATATATCTTTTATATATTTCATTGGATATCCATTTGTATTGATTTGTGATCATCTTTTAACAAATCATGATTCTGAA
>JAOEHQ010009274.1:0-27758 GCA_025447715.1 Asclepias incarnata
CTCCTCTACATATACTTCAAGTATCTTATTCCCTGAGAATACATTAAAAATACGTCAACATAAAGTTGGTGAGTTCACAGTAAAATAGTAATAATTTACCTTTGACTCACAAGTTTTGAGTATGATAATGTTCATAGACGAATATCAATTAAACATGATATACTTTTCAGTCAAAATAATAATAGTTATAATATTTAATCCCAATATGTGGTCTTATGATTCAACGGCCGGCCATATATCCAAATATTTCACAATATGTGGTCTTACAGTTCAACGACATGCCAAGTATCCAATATTTCACAATATGTGGTCTTACAGTTCAACGACATGCCATGTATCCAATATTTCACAATATGTGGTCTTACAGTTCAACGACAGGCCATGTATCCCATATGTATCATAAGTATTCGAACTCCAATAATACCTACTATGTACACCTGTTTAACCCCCGCCCATACAAGGCTTAAATAGTTTTACATAGCATCATTATTGAGCCTAAAAATTTAGTAACAAGTTATAAGTATTTTTGAACCAAAGTATAGTCAATATAAATATCCATAATAATAATAAAAATATAACATTTTGTGTATTCTCAGCCCAAAAATAGTAAGAAGGGACTCAGTGAAACTCACCTAGCCCAAAGTAGTAAGAAGGGACGTAGTGAAACTCACCTGATGTCTTTAGACTAGCCTTGTTTATATATAAGTAGTCCAACGTCTTAGTTATGAGAAAGAAAGAAGCATGATGGTGTTACTTGAACCGGTGGTGATCGGCTGTTGGTGATAAAGGTGGTATTTGAACTCGGTGAAGGTGGCTGCTGGTGGTTCGTAACAGCCGCAGGTGGTGGCTGTCATAACTGTATATATATATATATATATATTCACGCGCTAGTTATATATATACATATATACACCTTCTTAAGGATGACAAGAAACCGAAAGATGGTACATGGAGGATGTTGGTGATCATGGTGACGTTTGGTGTGGTATAAAGGTGGTGGTGGTGAGCCGTGGTGTACAGGTGGTGATCGGGTGGTTCATGGCGATGTTATATGAACCGAAAATATCAAGATATATGATTTGTAGGTCGACTGTATGTTTATAAAATAAAGAAAGTAGTAGTTCACGTGAAAGGTGGTGGAGATGGTTCGATGATTGGTAGCAGCAACGTACACCCAGCAAAACAATGATGGTGCGACTGTATTGAAGAAAAGAAAGAAGGAGGGTGGTCGTTGGTGTTTCACCGAGAAGATGATGGGTGTGGTGATGCTGAAGTGATCGTGGTGGTGTGGTGTTGATTGAAGATAGCTGAAACAAGAGTGTGAGGGTATGTGATGGTGTTGGAGATACTTGTGGTGCCATGGTTCAAAGGTGGTGGTGCTTATGAGACTTGGTGATGATGCCGAGTAGAAGAAGAAGAAAATTAAAATGGCGGTGGTAATTCAAAGATGAAGCTTTGCTTCATATATATACTCAATGGAAGAGGGGTTGTCGACGAAAAATGTTTAAGTATTTTCTTGCGTACTTAACAAAAAGGGGTTGATCTTGTTGAGAAAGGACTGTAGGGGTGTTATGAGATTTGTTGGCGATTCCCAGACGGTGTAAAGCTAGAAGGTCAGCTTAACGCCACCAAGTGAATTGTGAGTATTTTTTGAGTGAGCATGAATGAATCCCAATGATGGTAAGGGTGGTATTTATAGGAGGCTAGGGAACAACCTAGAAGCTGGTCCCAAGCCATGATCAGGCTATGCACGAAACCGTTATTCGGTGTGTCGTGATGCTATGTACGAGCGTTGTCCCTTGTAGATAGTGGGGAGCAAAGCCTGCAATGGATTCAGGTTCGTACTGATCGTGTGTGTCAGGTACTCGTACCTAGCCGTAGGCTGTAGGTAATTGATCCGGTGTATTAGTGCTTAGCCTACGGTCTTTGGATGGGAGACCGTAGGGTATTTGGCTAGGGGCTACTTCATATGGCCGGAGGTAAGACTATTGGGTATGAGGCGGAAAGGGTGAAGGCGCCGCCCCTTTCCGCCCTCTTTCAGCCATGAACATTGCCCCGAGGGGCGGCAGTGAGCAAAAAAAAAAAGTTGAGCGGCAACAAACTTCCGCATGAATTTCGTTCCTTTTCCAACCTTTTTCGGCCGTTAACGGCTAGTTTCTTTTTTTTTTCTTTTTCTCTTATATAATAATAATAATAATAATAATAATAATAATAATAATAATAATAGGTAAAAATGAAAAGAACACAAAGTGGTGGTAGAGAATAGCTTACAGAAAATGATTTCCGATCGACTGAGTTCCGATCCCTTTTGATTTCCGATCGACTGAGTTTGATTGAAAAAGAAGAGGGTAGTTGAGAGAGAGGAGGCGGTTGGGAAGGGGTTAGGGTTGGGAGAAATGATTTTATTTTTTTAGAAAAGGGTTATATATGGGGTAGTTGAGAAATGATTTTTTTTTAGAAATGATTTCCGGTAGTTGAGAAATGATTCCTTTTAGACTATTGAGAAATGATTTTTCTTTATTTTTTTTTTCCTTTTCTCTTATACATAGATGTATAATATATAGATAGATTACAATATTACTATATTACATATTTATACTCCTTAATAAAAGGGGAACCCCTCCCCCTTTTCTTAAAAAAGTCTCTAGATCTTCCTATTTTGCCCCTCACTTCTATTTACTAATTTAAACATCCCCACCTAATATACCTATAATACCCTTAATGAAATAATTTACAATATAGACCCCTCAACCCTTAAAATAAATACATTACCTCTTATACATCAATTACTTTTACATTCACCACCACACCACCACCGCCGCCCCCACACTAGTCGCCGCCGCCACCACCGCCGCGCCGCCACCACCGCCGCACCGCCACCACCACACCGCTGCAACCACCATCGTCGCCACATCGCGCGGACATGCATCTATTTGGTATAATTTAGTAGTATATTTGCCGTTAAAAAAAAATAAAAATAAATAAAAAATCAAAATCAATTGGTATAAATATTTTATATACGAGTTTGCCATTGCTCTCATATATTATTTGCTTGTTTCCAATCCTATTTACTTGTATTGCGTAGGGAAATCAAACCCAGTTTGTCTACTAATTCATGAATAGGTGTCGTCCCAAAAGTCATGTTCTACTTTGATACTAGGATTATCTGTGGAATCCCGTTTCATGGCTAGGAAAAAAAAAAGTCATTTCATAAAGATCATATAAGCGGTTCATTTAAAATTATCATTATCAATACCAAACTTATAATTACTCCATTTGTTTCAGCAAAAAAAAAAAGAAGAAGGTATTATATGATTAAAAAATTAAATTTTGATATTTAGCAAACGTCAGAAAATCATTCACAAGAAAGATTACATTTTATATAAAAAAAAAATCTATAGGAAGAAAGAGAAGAATATTGGCATTTGGCGCATGTACAAAAGTTTTATTTTAAGGAGTAATGATGCAGCTATTTTTTAATAGAAAAAACTCAGGGGTGATAATTATAATTCGTGAATTCTTTCATTCCAAATAAAATAATGATTATTTAATTATTAAAATTCAAAAATCAAGATGGATTCTCACTTTCCAAGAAATCAAAAAAGAAAAGAGAATACGAAGGGGGTTAAAGACAAACCGAGAAAAAGCAAAGGGCTAAATTTAGGAGGGAAGGGGTGTTCAAGTTATGCTTTTGAAGCTCCCCGTTATTCTTCGAACGGCATAATTGGACAAATGACAATAACAGCCCTCAGTAAAATATGAGTTTACAGTTTAAGCCAGCAAAGTGATATTGTAACTATTTTGAACATTTCTTTGTTTAATTAAGCTACAATGATAAAATTTTGCCAGTCTTAATCAATGTAGAAGATTAAAACAATTGTAATAAATGAGTTGTTAAATATTCTTGAACTTGATTTTAGAATACATTTTACATTTTATTTTGATTCTATAATGTAAACATCGGGTTTTATTTTGTTATATTATACTTTTAATCTATTTTTTAAGTTAAAAATTTGATGCTATGCATATCAATCGGCTTATTTTATATTATTTTGTCACTAAGAACTAATTGTTCAACTTATATTTAGTTATCTTGGTTGATTTTTCATTGCTAAAGATATCTTATAAACCTAAATCAATATTATTAATATGCTATGTAGTTTCTACGATGGTAACATAAAGAAAGGGTACATGAAATATAGAAGTGAAGGTCAATGTTTAAATACCGTATCAAGTTCCTTTAGCCATAGTGTTACCTTCTTTCATGTCAGTCGTTAAATCAGTCGGTGGAGTACCGATAATGAGTCACTTATCTATTTATATGTTTTGTAGCTACTACTATCCATGAAAAAGTAACTTTCGATTCATTTGCTTGTTAGAAGATGGTATTAGACAAAGTCACCAAAAAAACGACTATATTTTGGAAGACGACTAGTAATGAGTACATGAGTTTTAGAATCAACTAGTTCTAAAATACCATATGAGACCAAACACTTTTTAACCCTCATCCCCTGCATAATGACAGAATCAAAGTTTTAGAAACTAAAATTGAATATATACAACTACAAGGTACTAAATGTATAACTATCACAAACAAAACAAAAATAAAAGCATTAAAGAAAGTGGAAGAGAAGTAGGGACCATATAATTGATGATGATGTGTAAAATGGACCAGAAGTCCATAAACTGAAGTAGTAGTAGTAGAAATTAGCATGACCTCCATTGGCATTACCAGTTTACCACCACCATATGCAGCTCTGCAGCAACCCACACTCACTCCCAACCCACTTCTTATTATAATGAGCTCATTCTTCATATGTTTTCACTCTCATTCCTGCTGACGTAACGTCCTGTCCCAGTTCTGCTATATCTGGATCTCTTCTGTTATTAAGGTTACACCAATTTACCCTTTTATTTTTACTAGCTTCTTGTTAATTTCTGAACTTTACCCTCGAGTAAAAGTATGACGGTATACATATGCAGGGATCGGATAATATTGTTGTGTGCTAATGCTAATTATATTCACATTATAAGAAAAATGATGTTTCAACGATATTTACAACAATATAAACACCAAGGTACAACTTAATATATGTTCATGTCCGGTCAGCCGACACGGTGCTTTGTGGGCCCGGATAGTTAGATACAGACTGCCTTCTTTTCTTTCAAGTCAAGCATATATATATTTTTTGTACAATCCGTTATGTGTAAAATCTTCCTAATATATAAAATGTCTTGTTATTACTGTTTCAACGTACACAAATGATGGCATCAAGCACAAGTGTGTAATTAAATAAGTTTGATAATGGTGATTGGAATTATTAAATTTATATTTGTTTGAAAATGGTTAAGACGTCGTTTTCGGGTTAGCCAAAAGGCATCTCTCGCAGCTCGATAGAAGTGGGTGAATATGATGGCCTTGTAATCTTGCTATTTAGTATTTATAATACAAAATCTGTAATTAGGTCGCTATCGGATGCCCGTTTCAAGTTTTCAACCAAATTTGACAATTTTGTAATTGTATTAATACAGGATAGATATTGTCTGGCATTAATCGTCGGTCGGGTTTCTATCAATGATCTTAAGTCTGCTTCACCTCCCCTTTAGTTGTTCTTTTGTCAAACTTTGTTTGATGGTTCGGGTCAGTGTGATTAATCAATCGGTAGGTATTCTTGATATTGTTCATCTGTAATCCTACTTGGGATTAAAAGCGTAACTAGGAAAGCGATATAGACAACACTTAAGAAAAAATCATGTTGAATTTGACTACATTTTGTTAATTAGTTCTTTCTTTTTCGGTGATGCTGTTGGTTTACCATATCCTGCTCTGTATTATTGTAGCTAAAAGTTGTTTTGGAATATGAACTAATGCTATACTACTACTTTATGAAACTTGTTAGATAAGGCTATAGCAATGTAAGTCATTATCTTCATTTAGATACATGAATTTAACTTTCTTTATATAAATAAAGTCAGAAATTCCAAGCATTCCCTTTTTAATTAGCATTCTAACTTAGATATATAATAATTCATTATTCTTGTTCTTCAATATATAATAATAAAGAGCTTCTTTGACTGTATGCTTACGATTTCACCTACAAATGTTAATGAGACAATTACACAAAAAAGGTTGTTGGTCTAATTAACTCGTGGTTAGTAATTGCCACTCTTTAATCTTTTTACTGTCTATCTTTTATACATTTCTATAACTTTTAAGTTCTGGTGGTTAGTCCTTAAAGTCATCAGGTTTAACAAGCAGAAGAATATTTCTTCCCCAAATTTCAAGTTATATCTCATTTTATGATTTATAACATTTTAAGCTTTTTGATCATTTTGAAGCTCAATGCAGCTTTCTTATGGTGGGTGGTCTCTCTTTCCGACCCTCCCATTTTCAAAGTGATCATATTTACAAATTCATCAATTTCATAGAAGCTTTAAGGCTCTATGAGATATACTTGAGAAAGCATCGAGTGGGATCTTAATGATTTCGTTTGTGAAGTATACATTTTCTTACTTGTAGAACAACGGTCCATATGATATATCTAACGATGTTCTTAATGTGCATGTGGTACTATACTGTTGTATTGTATTATCAGAACATACATGTGTTTGTCTTAATACGAAGCAACACTTGACCACTGTCATTTCCTTTCATCGTAGTGTTTAGACTGAATAGAAGATGAGGCTCCGACTGGGTGTCACATTAGCCTGCTTTATCAGCTTGATCTGGATTCATCATATCCTGTGCGGTTAGTATCAACTCTAGTAAGCTTTTTTATTTTTATTTGTAAGCGCACTACCTAAATAACGAAACATATTTATATGCCTTACTGGTTTAAAGTTTAAACAATTTATGGTTGATGTATGTACTCTTGACCAGCTAAGCTTGTTGCCTTAAATTGCATCAGATGAAGTTTCAGCGTCTCCGGACATAAACAAATGGACATGTACATGCTATGAAAGCAAACTGAACCAGCAATTTGCCATTCCCACCAACTGCTCTTCATCCTGTGATTGCAGCTATGGTATGCAATTGATCACGCTTATAATCTAACTTATTTTTTAATCTATTGGCTACTTTTTTAAGTAACTTCATTTAGTTATTTGAATCCATTTATACACATTTCCTATAATAACCTCCTTATATTTGATTCGGGTTGTCATTTCTTCCTCTGATTATGCAGAAGGTTCAAGTCAAAATAGATGGAAATGCATATGCAACGGCGATGGACTCCCTAAAGTGGCTGCAGGTCATGGATCCGGTTGTTTCGTTTCCTGCAACTGCAACTCTGGTATAATTTATTGTTTTTTTTTTCCTTATAGATAACACAATGTTGACGTTCCATTATTTGTATAATAATAAATATGAAAATCATCCATGAAAGTTCATTATAATTCTAACACTTGATATTTCTCAATATCTGGTCACAGGACTTTTGAGTGAGGGGGAGTCTTCCAAGAGGCAATTCTCCAGCAAATCGTTGTTAATCATCCTACTGCTATGCATGTTGGTCGCAACTCTTGCAATTTTTTCTTCAGTGATGTGCTACGTATATCGAAAGCATAATTGCCCTAAGCAACTCCATTTATCCTCATCTGATAAAGATACAAGCTTCAGCAGCACTACAAACTTAATAAGCTATAAAACAGCTTCGGTCCCGGATTCTAAAATACATATTCATTCTCCCAACAATCCTATCACAGGTATCTGGAATCTAACAACCTTCTTTACATAATAAAATGAATCACAATTATATACTTTTATTAGGAGACATTATAACAGAAGTTTCTATTTTCGTTCTTTTTCCAGGGTGTATATACAAGGCCTCATATTTCTTTAAAAAGCAAACAAGGACTGTACAGGGAACAATCACCAGCTTTTCATATAATGATCTAGAAACTGCAACTAATAAATTCTCTGACTCCAACTTAATCGGCGTTGGGGTAAGCAGTCATGTGTATTACGGTCAACTAAGAGATGGTAAACTTGTTGCTGTTAAACGGCTTAAATCTCAGGGAGGACCTGATGCCGAAGTGACTTTTTTGACAGAGGTAATACCTGATAGAGTAATCTCTGTTAAATGACTCTATTAGTTACAATATATTACCTTAACTTTAATTTATGCTCAGATTGAACTGCTATCAAGACTCCATCACTGTCATGTGGTACCTTTGCTTGGCTACTGCTTAGAATATCACGGAAAGCACCCTGAGATGCTTCTCATATTTGAATACATGTCAAATGGTAACCTAAGAGAGTGCCTTGACGGAATCTCCGAAAAATGTCTTGACTGGGGAGCTCGCATTGCGGTAGCAATTGGTGCTGCTAGAGGTTTAGAATATCTCCATGAAGCAGCTGCGCCAAGGATATTGCATAGGGATGTCAAATCATCAAACATTCTCTTAGATGAAAACTGGCGAGCAAAGGTAAGATATTTAATATCATAAAAAGATCTATTATGTGTATAGTTTGGTTTCTGATGAGATTGATTCTGTTATTAGATTACTGATCTTGGCATGGCTAAAAGCTTAGTGAGTGATGGTCTCCCCAGCTGTTCTAGTTCACCTGCTCGAATGCAAGGAACTTTTGGGTATTTTGCGCCTGAATATGCTATTGTTGGAAGAGCGTCACTCATGTCAGATGTTTTCAGCTTTGGTGTTGTGCTTCTTGAACTCATTAGTGGCCGGCATCCTATATACAAGTCACCCGATAAAGGGGAAGAGAGCCTTGTCATATGGGTTCGTACCTATCATTATATTTTCATCTCTCCTTGGTGTTATAATATTTTTATCTAATATATTCACTTATATGTAAAACCTTTGCAGGCAACACCACTTTTACAAGACAGCAAAAGAGTGAGTAAGGAGTTGCCCGACCCACGTCTCAAAGGAAACTTTGAAGAAGAAGAATTGCAAGTGATGGCTTACTTAGCAAAGGAGTGTCTGTTGTTGGATCCTGATGCTCGCCCAACAATGAGTGAGGTTGTTCAAATACTTCTGACTATCGCCCCGGAAAAATCTAAAAGAAGGAATTTCTCCATTGACCATCATCAGGTACAACTTCAGAATGATGAAAGTTGATATAACTTTGCAAGAATCCTATATTTTGTTGTTATCTAACAGTGTTCAACACACTCGATTGACGATCTAACATTTATTCTATTACATAGGACTACACTATTAGAATGGATCGCGCCACAGAGCAACAAACGTCATCCAGTAGATCATTTTCATCCGAATCTTCACTGCTCATGCATACGCAAGAAAAGAACAATGATAACGAATCGGCTATAGATTCACCCAAGAAACTAGAGCAAGGGATCTATCAAACTTTAGAAAGTTCACATGTCGACCATGATGAAGCAACTGTTGACTTAACTGAACCCCGGTTTGAATCGTTCTGTGTGTTGAATATTTCATCTGATTGCTGATTTGCATCAAAAAACACAATGCCTGCCATGTGTGTTTGTTTGGTTCATGGGACGACGATATGCATAATTTAATTATTAGCATGGTGGCATTCATGGTGATTATATCTTGAAGGCCACCAAGTTCAAATCTATCGATTCATTTGATTTTTATAGAGCCACTTTGTAGAAAATCTATAGAGATGTATAACATGTTGTGTAGTCCTTGTTTATGTACATGTATTATAAATTATTATGATTAGTTTACTATGTAGCCTTGTAACCTTTTTAATTTATATAAGCAAGCCACAATAGATACTTATACAATGATGCAAATTACCACTATACTCTTAATTAAAACCGGATGTGAAGTTTTGTAATGAAAAATGAATCCAAAGTTTTCATTTATTAACCATAGAGATATTGATACAGATGATATAATTTTTTTTCCGGAAAGACAGTAAACTTATACACAATTAATTTTCATGGAAAAAACCCTTCAACATCCAACTACTTTTTAAATTCCGATCTGTGGGTAAAATCTTCTTATACCTCTACACTAGTTTCCAAGCAATTGTCAGTTGATCTAGGTCTCGTTAGCTTGATATAAATGATATAATAATGATTGTGGTTTAGTTGAAGATTGAAATTTTGAGAAGTTTGGTATAGTGGTTGGGGCCTGGGGGTGTGCCTAAAGTAACAAACTCCCTCATCCACAAAATAGATCAGTAGATGCATGTTTGACTAGTTGGTCGACCAAACATGGTTAAAATATAAGAAAATTTGATATTGATATATATATATATATATATATATATATATATATAACTATAACTAATAACTAATATATTGAGATCGCAAAGAAAGGTGATGATACGTATACCACTTTGTAAGGCACTATTAAAACACATTACACAAGTTTATATAAATAAGATTAGCGATGTATGGCTAAAATTAATAGTAAACTTATAGAAAAAGAAAATCAGAACAATTTCATAATTTAATACTATATTGAATAAATTTCATGATCTAAAACCATTTATTTATTAATTATTACACTGAACAAAATTAATAGCATATGCATACTTGCATAGTTGGATACTTGGATACAGACATTAGCATTAACAACTGTACTTACATGGGCTCCATATACCTAGGCCCATATACAACAATACTAAAATTGTAAAAAGAAAAAAGTAACAAGCCCAAATATGACATACTCAGGCCCATAAAGAGAGAACACAAACAAACAGTAAGTGAGGTCATACAATCAGAGACAGCGGCCAACGGAAAACCTGATCAATGGCCGCCAAAGGTGGAGGTGCTCCGGCGACATACTCACCGTCTCCGTCATCCTTCAAGAAATCCCGAGCTTTCATTTTCACCGACGTTGATTGGGTCCGTCCTGACGGTCGTGATTTCCATCAGTGTAGACCTGCATGTATGTATATATATATATATATCTAATTTTTATTATCTATTTATTTATTTCTATTTTATTCTGAATAATACTAATTGGCTGATGCTATGTTTATGTTGCTTTGTTATTTTTAATATTGTTTATAATTTTATAATTATTTTGTTGTATTTTAGGAGAGAAAAAATATAAGAAGAATAAAACCCTAATTATATTGCCTTTTGAAGATGATTTTTATCTTTATATATAATGGTTAAACATGAAAATAATCAAATGCATTTGGGGTTTTTGTTATTTTGTTTGTTAGTGTTTAATTTGTTATTTTATTTATTTTCTCCCTTTTTCTTCTTTCAGTTTTACGAACAGGTGCCGTAAATGCAGCGTCGGGGTCTGCGTATGCTGAATTCGGCAATACCAAAGTCATTGTCTCTATGTAAGTTCCACCTTTTTATTATTGATCATTGGATATATATTTTTTATGGATACTTGTTTTGCAAAGATCAGTACTTTATTGCTCTTTTGTGCCAATGTTATGCTTCGTGCCCATCTGACGAATAAGAACTTTTGATAATGCATAATTCATGATTGCATACCATCTGACATATTTAAGAATTAGAGGATGATCTTTAAAACTTTTTTTACAAATGTTGCTGATGATTTATTAATTGCATATTTTATCGATCAACCATATTCTAAATGCTTTTGACTATTTCAATCTAGAGTGTTTTTAATTTGTTATCGGTGTTTTGTAATCCAGATTTGGGCCCAGGGAAAGTAAGAAAGCAATGATGTACAGTGATACTGGTCGATTGAATTGTAATGTTAGTTATACAACTTTTGCCACTCCGGTTAGAGGGCAGGTATGTGTATAGAACTAAGACTAGTATAGTTTCTATTATGATCCAACTTTTTGCATCATTTTTCCTGCGTTTCTTATCTTTTCCATTCTATTTTTTTGTGTGCATGATATAGGCATCGGAAAACAAAGAAATATCGTCACACTTGCATAAGTCTTTGGAGGGTGCCATCATTCTAGATACATTTCCAAAAACAACCGTGGATGTATTTGCATTAGTATTGGAGTCTGGCGGTTGTAAGTTTATAAAATATTTTAGTTCATACCCATACTTTAGACGTTATAATTTGGATCAAACGAATAAATAATGGTTCGAAAGTCCTTTTTCTGTTTGTATGTCTATAAGACTATGTGAATTGGGCCTTGCCTTGTCAAAGGAACATGTTAAAGCAGAGTCTTGGACCATTAACTCTTTTGATCACTCTCAGATGATCTGTTACCAGCACTGTTTACACTTGATGTTGAGTATTTGCAAATTATTGGTGCAGGTGATCTTCCTGTGGTAATCTCATGTGCCAGTCTTGCATTGGCGGATGCAGGGATTATGATGTATGATTTGGTTGCTGCTGTTTCCGTGGTATGCACATAAGCTTACAAGCTTATTTTACTCTTCGATGGCTCATATTGCATCAAGATTTTTAAAGCGGTTAATAGCTTTATAGGTATCTATATATTCAAAAATCCTTGTTTTTCTTATTTGACTACCAAATCAGATAAATCACAATGGACGAGACGTGATTTTTTAGTATTGTTGCATGTCATTTTTAGGACTTCAGCTTAGTGGCTAAGATATTGAAAATTGATGATTTTGGGTTTTGATATCTTTTATTTCCCGCTTGCCCATTTTATGTTAATCAGGTAAATTTGAAGGTTATTCTGCAACGAACTTACGCATCATTTCTGACCTTTTTTTTTGTTGCAAAGTCTTGCATAGGGAAGAATCTTGTGATTGATCCAGTTTCAGAAGAAGAAAACTATCAAGATGGCAGTCTTATGATTACATGTTTACCATCTCGTAACGAGGTTACTCAGCTGACAATAACCGGAGAATGGTCTACCCCAAAGATTCATGAGGTATGTTTCTTTCATTAAATAGGCACTTGTATGCACACATCATATTTTTGGGGTGATGTTAAGTGACATCTAGTATAACTGGTGAAAGTTTCTTCCTTGTGATGATTAACAGGCAATGGAGCTTTGTCTTGATGCCAGTTCAAAGTTAGGGAAGATCATGAGATCGTGTTTGAAAGAGTCTACATCCGCCTCATAAGAATAGCTTCAGCTGTGCATGTTTGCCCCCCACTTATTTTTTCCTCCTTACAAGATATACATAATAGGCGTTTTAGTTTTGAATATCTTGTTTTGTACTGTCCAAATTTTGAACATCTTGTTTTGCGCTGTCCAAATTTTGAATGTGTGAAAATATTCTCTTTCGTTGCTGTCCTAAATTTGCTTCTTAATATCCATGTTTGTTTTTTGGGCGTAAAAATATTGTGGTTTTTTATTTTATTATTGATAGATGCAGCATCACCTTCTGTAGTCTGCATATATATTATATGAGTCTAGTTTTGATTGTACCCAAAGGCCAAAGTTAGTAAAAAAAAATCACATTTCCACCAAAATTTCAAACGTTTTGTTTACTGGAGAGAACAAGTATAGCAACGAAAATTCGATTGAAAACATCTGAGTAGTACTACGGAAAAAACGAATCCATCCTCATTTTATTTTGTGTATACTTGTGTGGGTAACCCAATTTCAATATTTGTATAGAATAATATCCATTAAGTAGTCTTATACATGCAGATATGAAAGTTACGTGTATACAACACTTGAAACTTGTGAAAAATCACAGTAGTTCAGTAACATAAACATGAATGGCTTATTTCACGACATCTAAGTCGCAAAAGCAAATAATAAGATTGTTGGTTGCCATCAATGTAAAAATCATCGGAGTTGGTTGACAATTTGCTTGAATTTGACGATGCAATCCAAAGCTTGGTCAAAATCAATATCTTCCAGGGCTAATGTGAAACGACAATAGCCTGGAATTCCTGTCCAAGATGGTCCATTGATGCATAAACCTGTGGCTAGCTCTCAGCATTGCTTCTCGGATGTTGATGTCGTCCAGTTTGGCTTCCCATGTAGAACCATCTTTATCAAGTTTACAGATTTTGCCAAGATAAGTAGATGGCTTTGCAATTACAGAAACACCTCCATGAGCTTCTATTACTTCCCACCCACAACTCTCAAGTGTCTGTTTATAGCACCAGCAATGGATTATCATAAGTATTACAACACAATACGCCAAGCTTAGTTTAACCTATCCCTTACACCTTATTATTCTTTCACTCTTTGGCCGGAGGTCCTTCTGGAAATAGCCTCTCTATCTTTGGGTAGGGGTAAGGTTGCGTACATCTTACCTCCCTCAAAGCCCGACTGTTACCGGGATAGAGTATCGGTTGTTGTTGTTGTTGTACGCCAAGCTTAGTTTAACATTTTATTTCTGTGAATCTCTTCTAATGCCATTGTGTTTTTGAAAATGAAGATAGACCCACAAAACTAAAATAAAGAACAGAATCTTGCATCATAATAAAAATGTAAACATGAATAGATATTCTTAGGATATAGATAGGACCATAGGAGTGAGATTTCAGAACTTAAGAATACAAGGGCGCAATCAAAAGTGTTATGTGAGCACGTATAAACAACAAAATAGAGCTACTAGCCTTCTACCTACGAAATGCAGTGGCGGAACTAAAAGGAGAACATCGTGATATCGCCTTTGGCAGTGGTTAAAAAAGGTGTTAATGGATGTGTAAGGTTGTGTACTTGTTTAGTTGTTTATCTAGTAAGAGGGGGGTTGTTTTGTAGGGTCCAAGGGTTGAGATTTTCCAAGGGGTGATCTTCCTTTTCTTAGGTATTTAAGATAAATATAGTGTAAAACCTAAGTTCATGCTAACATTTCCACTTACTATGTCCATGGTCAAAACTGTGAGAGAAGGAAATTTGTATTGTTCTCGTATTCCTCTTTCACAACCATAAACTTCAAGGCATTTTTTATTTAATCCTTTGTTACTGATGTTAAAACAGCAAATATTTCTTATCTACAAATGAGTATACAATGCTCCCTTTGCCCAACCTCATCGAACTTCTTTCACTAGAGGTGGCAATTTCGACCCAATTACTTAATCATCGGTTAGCTGGGGTTATATTAAATCTCTAATATATCCAACAGGTAAATTATAAACCATTAACAATTAACTTACAGAAAACGGTTCAGAAGGTCACAATAGTGTATTTTCAATACCTAAAACTTCTTTTCTTTAAAATAACTAGATTATTTCTGAAAAAATATATTTTTAAAACCGAACAAAAGTGTTTCAGGTCAACCCAAAGTGACCTGTTTCCACCCATAGGGAAAACCGTTTTGACCTGTTACCCAACACCCCTGACATTACCCATTTGCAACCTTTAGGCGGCATTTTAACAGCAATTTATACAAGGATTCGGCCAAAGAGAGAAGCACCCCCACTTCCTATGAAATAAAGAATATACTGCAGTGGAAACTCAGGATGACAGTATATTATTTTGCTAAATTTAATGCTTACCTCTTTTAACCGCTTGAATCTATCAGCCAACACTTTCCCCTGTCCTTCATCAGCAACTGTTAAATCAACTTTCTGCTCTCTAAGATCCAGCAACTTCTTTGCAGTATACCTAATGGTACTGTGAGGTTTATTCAGTCCCGAGAAACTGTGAAATGCATCAGCCAAAAATCCTTGCTTCAGAACAAGAAACCCGTATGCAAGGCCTCCTGTAGGCATCTTAAAAAACAAACTTCCAAGTAAACACACACAGAAAGATGGTTTTCCAGTAAATCCTGATAAAGTTGCATCCAAATTCCAACCACCCCAACCCTTGGGGTTAAACTTCACTCCCGAGAATGAAGTATCAATTATAACCCGTGCACCGAATTTAGCACAGACCGTCAGCAAGCCTTTAATTTCTTCATTGCTGTAAAGCTGCCCTGTTGGGTTTATTGTCGGGCCAGAAATATAGACCCACGGCTTACTAACAGTTTCCAAAACACTAATAAGTTGCTTTTCTGTCAATTTAAAACTTGCTTCAGCCTGTGTAGGGATAGGCACGATGTTTGCATTTAAGAACTTGGCAGATGATACATAGTTGCCATTTGATCCATTCGGTATGCATAGGCTTCCACCTTCTTCAATACAGCAGAGAACAAGTTTATTGAAAAGGGCCAATGGGAAGTCTGCATATATGAATTCTGCGGTGTGATCAACTGAGAAGTTGTAAGAATTCTTGATGAATTGCTTAAGGCTGGGAGTGACGTCACACTCTGATTCTGTGACATTTTGCCTTGCAAAACTTTCAAAAATAGCAGCCTTGACTGGGGTTGGTGTAGGTAAAAATATTTGATCCACGTCCATGTGAATTAAGATAGATTTGTCAGTTTCTCTAACTGATAGTTCTGCTTGATTCAGAACTGAGATTGCAGAGCTTGAAAATCCTATCATCTCACTAGATTTTACATCTTCGGCTTCTCTCTGTTAAATAATAAAATAAAGAGTCAACTCTTAAACTTCACTTTTCGTCAAGAAGAATCAAAGGCAAATAGTTATGTATAGAGCATCATGAAGCAATATCTAAAACCCACTCAAAAAGTTGGAGGCGGCAGTTTCTACCTATTCACTATTAAATGAGTCCATGGGACTTGTGTTTTATATCAAACAGGTCAAATCAGGAATTTTGGGTAAAAAGGAAACCCTCAATTGGGCTGTAAAGGCCACCCAAAATCTATTTAATGATGCATAACAGTTCCTAAATCAGCAGGAACCTTATTGCTAATTGGGCCAGAGATGTAAGATACGACCATCTCATAGAATTTGAGATTACAAATTTCATATATTTGATGATCTATGGAGTCACAATGATCAGCTTGTTTCTCCATGAAGCATAACCAAGAAAAGTGATTCGATTCAATTTGATTTTTATAGATCACTTCTATGAACATATGTTTTGTTTAGAAAGGGTCGTATGCATGTTTTGACTTCGGGAAGCCCAAATGATTGAAATTCCAATACCTTATCCGGCATTAACAAAGGGGGAAAAAGTGGTTCTCTACAGTATTTAATATAAAAACGTGATAAGTTTAATGCTTTAAGTACATGAAGCGAACCTCGGCAGGAGGATGTCTATCAGGAAGCTGAAAGGACAGAAGCTCATGAAAAAGACAGCCATAATAAAATTGGCTAATCAGGGGAGTATTGCCTTGCAAGAGTTCCACACTCCTTGACAATGCATCAAAGATAGTTTGTTCTTCTGATATCACAAAAGCTACTTCAAGATCTGTATAAACCTGTAAAAAGAATGGCTGTGATGATTAGAGAACACAATGATGATAAACTGTACGATCAGACCGATCAGATGCAAGTGGAGACGCCAAGATGGGTGGGCTGGGTAACGGCTCAAAAGAGGTTCAGACTGAGAAACATACATTTTAAAACAAAATGAAATGACCGGTTGGTTTGGGTTGACCCGCTAACACCTTTTGCCCAACTTTGAACTTCTTTTATAACTATTTAGTGTTAATTATGAATAACAGCACAGTATTATTAATATAATTATCTGAATTTTAAAGAAATGTTTTAGGAAGTTGTACGCTTTAACATAAGACTCTGCCCAACTTTCAACCCATTTGACCCATTCCCTTTTTACCTAGAAAATTTTATTTGATCAATTTGAGATTAAAAATAAATAAAAAAACAGAACCCAAATCAACCTACCAGTAAGTAAATGGCTAGAAATTGTCAAATCTAAAAGTGGGTAAGCTAAATTCAAGAGCTTCTAGATGATTACAAACACCAATTGATGTTATGGCTTTCAACAATTACTTTCGCTAATCAAAGAAGAAACATACCTGATTTTTCAACAAGCCACATATTATGGCTGCATGAGAAGGCAGTGGAGTCCTGGCTAAATATTTCAAGACTCCAATTGAACTGGGCAGACTGGAAAGCTCAAACTGGTCAGATATGTCTATGAAAAGACGAGACCCAATCTCCCTTGTTACACGTAAAAGGTGCTCAAAAGCTGAACTAGTTACAGCCTCAAACTGAGCTATCCCTGTGACCACCACCTGTGGCCTTAACTTTTTTATCAGCTCAATCATCAAATCTGACTGGCATGGTGCTTCAATAACAGTGATTCCATCTGTTGACCTTTTGTTGTCCTTTTTTTCCTAAAATGAATACAAAAGTAACAAGTACATCTTTGAATAAACAATATTTTAATGTCTCCGCGGCACATAACTAAAAGCATGAAGATCTTTGTTTATGAACTTTACTACCTGGGTCACATAGATGATTGGTAGCTAACAACCAAAATGGAAACTCGTTAATTTGGTCTCCTATAAGGCTATAATTTAGGTGATTGTACTTTTCTTTCCTTGGGGTGCACAAAATAATTAGAAAGTTATAACAACCAAAATGGAAACTGGTTAATTTGGTCTCCTATAACTAAGTGCCCTGAAAATTTATTCAGTAATTTTAGATTTTAAGACTTTTAAGGCTAGGGAATTACATGATGACATTTTTAAAATGATTGTTATAACATCCACAGATCGTTCTGAGAATATTTAAAAAATTAATGCTTTGGAACAAGGTAAAATAGTTCATACAATTGAAAAATGATCAAAAACAAACTTTCTAATCAGAAAACTTATAATTGGTTTAGAAAATACATTTAACATCATAATAATAGTACAAACTTCAAACGAAATGGCTTCATAAATATTTTTTTTTTTTTTGGGTAATGGCTTCATAAATATATTATACCTCCATTTCTAGTGACGTTAACCATTGCCTGGGTAGATGTCGGGTTAGACGTTCATCAACAATGGCTAGACGTGGAGTGAACAGCCGCAAGGCATTCTCAATAGCTGTAGCTCTTGAAGGAAATATAGCAACATTCTAGTAGAAAGATCAAGAATAAGCAAGTCAGGAATGCATCTTATATGTTTCACAAGACTGTAAGATACATTTATGCGCAAATAAGAAGGCTGGTATTGTTCCAAACCACAGAACATATATCCATAGTTTATTTGCTTCTGATTATTATGACGTGAAGTCGCAATAATCGGTTTTTAATGTTTAGACAACAGATTCCACTTCTGATTATCTGGTATTGAATGGTCAAGTAATCAGTTTTGGATAACCAGCATTAAGTCAGCTGCAACAAAACTAATTATCTAAAGAGAAACTAACGTTACCTGTTTAACCCTTCTTTTAATCTAATCTAAAAGACTTCTACTCATGTGTCAAAAAATTTGCCATTTCTTTCACAAAAATGTCCTTTCTGGCTCTTTATCTATTAATTTCTTACAAGATTGGAATTCGCTAGACACCATATACCCTCTAATTATCTGATTATTACAAGTTTAACAGTAAAATACATTCAAAGACTGTCTCTTCTGTAGCCTGTTCTATTGCAGATAACTATCCAGTTCTGATTAATAAATATCACATAATCACTTCTAAAAACGCGTATCCAGACACGTCCTAATTGACCTGCTCAGAGTTATATCAAATAAAGACACGTTAATAGAAGAAGTGTTCTTACATCCGCACTAAGTGGAACATGGTGGTATGTTTTCATGAAGCCTGCAATAAGATCGCGGAACCGTTTACTTCCGGTTGGAGACTCATATGGAAAGCGGGAGTTATCTTTCAAAACACCGGCAAGATATGCTAGAAAAGGGATCTTCTCATCAGCAACAGAATCATCTTCAAAAAATAAATCTAAGGAATTGCTGATGTCATGAAACCCATTTTTGAGAAACTCGAAGATTTTCTTAACCTGTAAATTTAGTTAACTCAGAACTTATTCCAGTTTCACATTACTTTCATGCAAAAGGCGAAAAATTATTGGCTTTGCAGGGTAGGTTAATTCGTCAGAGCAGTTGAGGTGGGTTAGGTTAACCTGAATCACTTTTTATCCATTTGCTTTTTACGCTGTGTAGAAAATTTATAAATAACTACGGTCACATATATGGTTACATAAATTTATACTCAAAACTAAGCCAATGTTTTGAATACCTTAGGAAGGTTTATAGATTTAAAATACACTTTGGATGACTTTCAACCTTTCCAACCCTATTTGAACCCTGTTCCCCCAAAGCTAATTATTTTGATTTTACTCAATGAGTCTCTAGAGATGAAACATAACTTTGTGGTTTAATAGTAAGGACCTGATACCAATAAGCCTTTTGGACTAGCAGTACTCAGGGTGCCCCACATACCAGAGACTGTGAGTTCAATCCTCATCTGGGACATAGGTGGATAGGGATGTATGTAACTTTTCATCATTCAGAAAAAAGAAAAATATTTCGGACCTGATTAGGATGTCGAAGCTGACAGCTATAAACAGATAAAGCATGCGAAATCCGTCCACCAGCCTTTCCAAAGGCCCATGCTGTCCTGGCACATATTGGCTGGTCTCCAACAAGTCCCATGAAGAACTCAAAACGGTGTGGATTATTCTTCTCAATTTCAACCAAGGCTGAAATGTCTGTATCAGATGCCTGAAGAATTTTGGTCTGCCACAGCTTGTTAACACGGAGCCCACGACGTTCAAATAAGCGTTTGCAAACACCTTGACCTGGACGGCCTCCCATATTGAAGATCATGATTCCCATAGGCTTGATGACATCAATTCCTTCTTCAACTGCTCTAGCAATAAGACCTAGGCCAAACTGATCCTCAACAAAACCCTGTGCATGCAATTCTTAAAGATGGTGAAATAGGAATACAGTGTTTTGGTTAAAAAAAAAATGATATTCATAAGAAACTTAAAACATATGAAAAGATCAGATGACATGAATTATATGTTGGCTTCTTCGGTACATAATTATATTTGGTCTTTAAACTTATGGATCAGTTATCTAATTTAATCAAATAAATGAACCCTTCAGGGCTCAGCTTCGTGTACGTTCTTATACATAACTGCTACGCATGCTAAAGTATCCAGTAATGACTACAATGTTTTCATGATTGTGACTATTCAATCTCCAAGAAAATGACTTTGAAATGAAGCAAGTTAAAAACATGACGCAAATATAGGAAAAGGCTCTAAACAGGTAAAACCTTTGGTATGAGATACTTTAATTAATTCCTTTTAGGATTACAACACTAGTAGACAGTTACAATTCATAGAGGTTCTTTGTCTAAAATCTTTTTTTTTTTTTTTTTTTGAATCGGAACTGATAGATTAGCTAAAGTAAATTTCACTTGGCAATAAAATAAGAAACATTGGAGACAACTGGGAAGCAGACACAAAAACGTAGATAAAATGTGTCCTGCTTACCTGAAGTGCACAATAGTTACTAAGTGAATGCAGAAACTCTTCGCTAGCATTTTCTGTAATCAGCTTCGACATTGCATCTGGATTTGGATTAAGAATCTAGAAACAAAGTTGACTCAATTAATACCATATGGGACAAGAGTAAGCATAAAATAAAAAAGAGTTATCAAATGACGGATAAGAATACCTGTGGTATGCATCCGACAATCCGTTCAAGCTCTATCTTGCTATCTCTGCAGTAAGATAGTAGATCAGATTCATAGAACTCTACCCTGTCAAGCAAAGTTTTCTGCTCGTGGTCATAGACAGGCTGTCCGTTTTCATCCAAAGCATTTAAATACAAATTTATCCATGAAATCTTTACTGCTCGTGGATTTATGTCAAGGCCATAAACCTGCAAGGCATAATATACAGGAAACTGAGATATCATAACGAAAACATACATAGCTTGAGTAAAAACATGCCATATTAGAGCATATATAATAATATAAAAATAGTAATAAGTTGTTCCTATTAATAAAATATATCATAAGGAGTGGGAATCAGGGTAATAGTTCACTCCATAGCTAGGCTTAAAGTTGAGGGACAAGAATAATGATGACCTTAAGTGGCAACCACTTCTCAGCAATGGCTATTGATATCCATCCGTTTCCGCAACCAAGCTCAGCAACCGTCTTATCCTTGAAGATAGAGTCCGGGTGTCTATTTAACCCCTCATAGAAAGTAAAGGACCAGTCCTCTGGCATAAAGATGCTGGGTATCACCATCATTGTTAACTTTTTTCTCTTCTGGTAACCTGTATGAGGAATATAAAAATATTTAAAATGAAGGTTGCATATTTTAAAATTCTCAATTAACATACTTAGCATCAAAGCAACGGTTAGTTTTTGCTTCAAACTGATTTAACAGCTGCATCAGATCAGATAAATTGTCTAGTAAGTGAGCTTGGGTATGTTTGGCAAAACATAGCTTTGATCAGAGCTTTTAGAGGCTTTTCCCTATTCAGGTTACCCTGGAAAGGCGAGTCCTTTTGACTCGGATGTATGCGGCCTAACCGAGGTATCTCGTGACCGTTTCCAAACCTTTCCCTCGCCACCTCCAAGATTGTATCTAGCGGGATTTGAAACTAAGACCTCTTGTAAAGAGTTCCAGGAGGATAACCATTATGCCACCTTGGAGGTGGTTTAGTCTAAAGTCTATTATATGTATTCAGCTTTAGTCAAAAGTCTATTACTCTATTGTAAGTATCTAACTTGTAATGTATCAATCGCGCGTATCCAATTTTCATATATTGCTATTGTATGTATCCAATGGTACTTTTGTTGATGTGTCATCTACCTAAATTGCCACGTAAAGTCCAGATAAGTTGCCACGTCAGAAGAAGTACTACCGAATACATACAATAACAATATTTGAAAATTGAATACACACAATATAATCATTTTAAGTTGATAATATACAATAGACTTTGGATCAGAGTTCAATACATTTCCAAACACTTATCCGTATTAAAAATCAACTTACACCAATAGGAAAAACGCCACATCACCGTTATTTCCAGCCCAATAAAGAAAAATAACGCATCACACAGAGGTCATGGGTTCGATCCTCATCCCATGCAAAGGTTGGAGGGCCTTTTCTACCATTTAGGTAGAAAAATGGAAGCAGCATCTCTACTTAGGCAGAGGTAAGGTCTGCCTACATCTTAACCTCCCCCATACACCGTCGAGGTATTGGGGCTCAAAACCCACGGAAGGAAGCACTGAGCAGTTTCTTTCTTTCTTACTACTAACTACCACCTCAACATGCCCGTGCAATATCCCCAAGAAAAACTTAATTTTAAAAACAAAAATTCGAACCTCCTAAAATCTACTCGCCTAAACAGTAAACACACACAAACAACATCTACAATCAAGTAAAAATTAGATGTATATACATATAGATATAGATATAGATTATAATAAAAAATACTAAAGAAAGAGGACCTTCATGTTCAAGATAAATATCTTGGATTTGAAAATGATAAGTATCAAGGCAATGTTGTGGGGAAGCACCATCGCTTTCAAGTTTTTTCTGTAGATTTGAAAAGAAGATCCGAGCTTCGATCCGGGTATCCGGGTTTTCAAGTCGCGCCAATAATGATCTTAATGCACTGTATGCACAGTCACCTGATTTTGAACACTCTTTCAAGAACTCGTCTATTGATCCATATAATAACGATCCTTTCGCTACACCACCACTATCCATTTTTATTTTATTTTTTTATTGACTCAAAATGTGTGTGTTTGTGATGGAGATTTTTGTTTCATAGATGGATGGGTATGTTCGCGGGATTTTCTCATATATAAAGAGGCGTTTGTGTGTTTGTGACTTTGACTTCATCATTGTGTTTTTTACACTTTTGGCCCCTTTTGAATTAATATAGATCGATGATATATGTGATTAATTTGGTACGTTTAAATATAAGATAAAAATCTTCTTAAGTTGAGACAAACTTGAGAGGTCTAAGTTAAAGAATTCTCACCTTTTGGATTGGGTCAAGACTCAAATTTGATATTTGAATTTTTGATTTTTGATTTTAATCTAATGATCGAAGATCTTTCAACTTTACTAATTTGACTAGTCAAGTTGTTTCAACTTGAAAGGATCTCTATCCTTAATTTTAACTTTGATCTATCATGTATTAACATTAGACTTTTAAGCATATATTTAGATCCTATCAAATTAGTCATTTTTATCCCTTTTCATATAGAAAGTGATATTCGTACCACTTCGTTTGATAGATGTATCATAATTTTGCATTATTTACTTGTACAGTCAGCTGTAAAATAATGGTACGAGTATCACCTCCCTTTTCATATTGATAGTACTTTAAAATCCTTCTTTTGTTGATGCTAAATTGCTAACTGCTTTTGATTTGTATATGTGAAAGTGAATCATAATTATTGAAGTGTTTTGAGCTTTAGAATATGATAATATGCCTTAATGATGGGTTTTAGTTTTATAATAATTTGAAAGACCTTGTATAATTGGATAAGTTGGGTTAATTAGGACCATTCATGTAAGATTCCTTTTGAGAAATGCATTTGCTTATATTTAACACATGAAACACGCAACCTTTTCTTTAAATACAACATGGCCACAAAAAATAAATAAATAATAAAAATTTGTTTTTGTCCTAACTTAGGTATTCGATTCACAAATATGTTTTTATTTACTACTGCATTTATATGTCCTTATATATATTGTACTTAAAATTTTGGATTAGTATTCTCTCATGTTTGAATTCAACATAACTAAAAGAATACCCGCGTAATGCAACGACTTTTAATCTTATAGGGAGAACATCCGACGGCATGGTTATTGGGTTGCTAAACCGAATAACCTATTGATGTTGATTAATTTTAAGCATGGACGGTGCCAAAAAAATTCTCATGAGGGGCAAAATCGAAACTTAAACTTAATACGTTTGCACAAAGAACAATCATATTATCCATACATACAGTAAGTATAATAGATACTATATACTATCCGTAAAAAATAAATAAAAGGAAAAAAAAATTACAAAATCTCAAAATAAAAGGAACAATCATACATATTATATGATGTTCAAAATAAACATTTTAATGATCCTAAAATTGGACTATCTCATAAAAATGCAACTTGTGTAAAAACTAGTTTTATATGAAACTCACACATTCCAACCTCTATGCTATCCATATGTATCCTCCATGTTGTATCTCCATCATACATGACTCTACACTCGGATCCATGTTCCATCCAAAGCTCCATGCTTCATCATACATCTAATCTAAATCATAATTTTTAAACCATTCCACTATTTTCGAATTAAATTTTTGTTGTGAAATTGGGTTGAAAATTAACCATTTTTCGTCCTTGGTGATTTCTCAACTTAGGTGATGTTTCTCAAGTTTTATGCAAGGAGCCTAACTAGGTGTATTCAAGTCGATTCAATTGTATAAATATTGGATTTCAATCCCGTGTATACACGCGGTTAGGTTAAAGTAATGACGTTAAAATATTTAAAATTGTTATTTATGCGTAGTGATTTTTAGATATTCATATACATCATATAATCTTAATACTTTCAATTTTTAATTTATGATATTTAAGAGTTAATGAAAAATTTCTTATATCCATATTATATTCAATCTTAATTTAATTTTATATAAATCAAATATAATAATTAGTAGAATATTTAAAATAGTAAAGTCGAATTTTTAATTAAGTTTAAATTAAATTTAATAAATTGTATAAATATATTAGATGGAAAAGTTTACCTTTAAGTAAACTAAGCTTTTAATTGATCAATCGAAAAATAAAAGTCTCTCAATGATTAATTGAGTTTTGGGACAATTATCTTTTATTAATATTAAGATAAATTAAATTTAATGAGTAGATATTTTAAGATAGAAAAGTTCAATTTTTGGTAAATTGAGTTGAAATTAAATTTAATAAATTATTTAAAAAAATTGATAAGAAAATCTAATTTTAAATACAATGGGCTAAAGTTAAATTTAATAAATTATAAAGATTTTTTAGATATGAACGTTACTTTTAGGTAAATTAAGGATTGATCAATTAAAAAATTAAACTTTACATTGATTAATTATGTTTTTGAACAATTATCTTTTATTAATATTAAGATAAGATGTGCAATCAAATCTCATTCTAACTTATAAAAAGAATTAACGAACGTAACAAATATTATTCGACAAGTGGAACACGTTAAAGCAATTACTCGTTAAGAGTCAAATCAAACATCTTTATAATTTATGGTATGTGATGCTCAACAAAAGGAATCCTTAAAAGGTTGTATTAGAAAAAGTACACTTTAAAAATGCCATAACCTTGAAACCATAATCAAAAGAACAAATGCTTGAAATGTTAACGTATTTTTTTTTATATATATATAGTTGGATTATAAATTTTTTTATTGATCTAGTTTTTCAAACAATTTTTGAATTTTGTTTATATATATATATATATACATAGTATATTATTGTTAATATTAAACTTTCAATTGTTGCTTAAAAATGACTGTGAATTTTCAAACTTTGTTGACTGTTTGACAAGGGGCTTTTGGGGGCTTTTGTGAGCTTAAAAACCCCAAGCTTTTAAATATAAACTCATTTTAAAATGATAATCTTGTTTGCATATGTATTTGAGATAAAAAGCCTCAGCCCCAAAAAGTTCCTAAAAGCTCAAAAGGTCTTTAAAATAAAAGCTTGTGTAAATAAGGGTTGAAAAAAAAAACCTCAGCTCCTAACCCTAGCCTCAAGCTCCAGCTCCAAGCCCCTAACCACAGCCCCAGCTCGAAGCTTTTGTGCCAAACATACCCTACATATGGTCATCAAACAATGAATTTTCTAATAATCACATCTATATAAATTTTGAAAGTTTAGAGGGTGTTTGAGATTACGTTTTGAAGTGATTATTTGATTATTACGTTTGTGAAACATAAATAATCTAAAAAAAGTGTTTGTGTAACACCCCAAATATTTTAAGGTATTAAAGTAATCTACCTTTGTAGTTTTGCCATTAAAATAAGTTTCTAGTATTTTATTTTTGAAAAGTGAGATTGTTTAAGTTGGAACTTTAGTGGCTAGTGGGTATAATAACCCTTATGTTTTTATATAGCACGTGGCTAGTAGATGGAGTGCCAACCATCTTGTTTGGTGACTAACTCCTTTTCCTCCATACTTAGCCCATTCTTCATGCAATACGCTTCCATCTCATCTTATTTCAATCTAGCAATCATTTCCCCTAGTAAAATCATTATGTGGTGATAATAATAAGTTTCAAGAAAAAGGCTAGTTTTGAGTAAGAGGATTTAATGTGTGCTAGTGTGTGTTGACACACTTGGGAAGAAGAAGAGTTGTATTTGTTGGATGCAAAATTCCTTTTAGTTGGATCATTTCTTTGAGGTAAGATTGATTTTTTAGTTAATTGAGTTATTTTGATTTAGGGTTCATAAGTGGGATTTGGGGGTTTTGTGTTAGTTGGGTAATTGGGTTGATGAACCTTAGTTGGTGGTCATTTTTACATCAAGGTTGTTAGTGATCATTTACCCCATTTCCATTTGTATTGTTTTTGTCATTGAGCTTTGGTGAAAGAATGGTATTTTGATATACCCATACTTTGAAATGGAAATTTTAGTAGAAATGATGAATGCATTTAAATGGAGATTTTAGAAGAAAAATGATAAACCATATTGTTGTGGTTGAATTGTAAAGAAAGAGTAGTATGAGATTTTGGTGTGTTTTACCAAACTCAATGACAATGTTGTTGGATAAGAGTTGGGAACTAGCAAGGTTGATAGTTTGAGTTTTTTTCTAGAAGATGACCTTATGTGAAATTTATGATCTTGATTGTTAGGTTGAAAGCAATCCTTGTATTGTGTGGTCATCTTGTGTTAGTCGCATTGAAGGTGAGTTTCTCGTATGCTTATATATGTATATTGGGTCGGTTACAAGCAAGGGGGTAGCTCGAGACTTGTAGTCGATTCGGTATAGGCCAATGTAGTGGCCAAGATGTTAGCTTACACCTTTGTGTGTATGTTTTGGTTAGACACACGTCTGTGCGCGTGTGCAAAGTTGGACCACACTTGTAGTGTGGAAAGTAGCTATGGATCCATATATGTTTGTTAGCTTGTAATGTAAGTACAAAGAGATGA
>JAOEHQ010009275.1:0-13483 GCA_025447715.1 Asclepias incarnata
ATTTTAGGGCCCTTAAACGTGCACGTGACATGGCAACTTAAATCATGTCTAGTGTACTATGTGTACAAGTCCACATATAAGCATATTCAACTCAACAACAAGCTACATATACAAATCACGCGATAATAAACTTATCTCTACATAAGCATACATAACAACTACCCCAATTGACCTCCCATAAGTATCCCATACCCAAACATATGCATGAGATAGATTAAGCAACATAATGGGGCTTTAATTAATCAAACTATGTTTTGTTGTGTCCCTCGCGTGACAAAAGTATGCTATCTTACCTCTCGCCAAATGAGAATCCAGATCAGACCAATCTCGTTGAGTTCCCTAACAATCTCGTTCAGTTACCTAACAATGGTTTAATAATGCAACATTATTGTTAAAACTGAACATCTAACTAACTTTAGCAAAAACACGTTTGTTATTCTAAATCCTTTTTCATATTTTTAATTATATTAACTCTAAAAGTTACATTAATATCTTTAATTCTCATAATAATAAATTAACACTACATTTGATGCATGAGCACACGTATTGCATTGACATATAAAAATCATACTAATTAACTTATGTCCATAATAGATGAGATATCTCTTTGTTAACATTCGGTGGACCTCTTTTTCATTTCATGAAGCTATTATAGTATTATATAACTAAATTTAATTTATTATATAACTATATTTAATATTTACACCCAATGAAATTAACTACTAGCCAAATAATAAAACCACCCATATGAACATGTATCATACGGATGATTAATCTACACCGACCCATTATCTCAGCCAACCAATTAGATTTATTTACATATTCCTATATCTCATATTCTGCTTTTTACCATCGCAATTTACTCATGAAAACGCTTTAAATTTTGTCACTCCTTCTCCTTTGCATAACGGGTTCATGTATACCACCATTGACATCAATAAAAGCTCCGTTTTGAATAAAAACTAACAGTAATTGACTAGCTAGCCGTCGTGAATCAACTTGATCCTTGAAAAGGTTATTCGAATAACTGATACAACATTATTTTGAACCATAATTCGACAACATCGAACATTAACAAAATTTCGTGATCTTTACTAACGACTAACTTCCATCTCTTAGTTTCCATTTCCATGATATATTTCTTTATTTTCTTTCTGTTCTTTTAATCCCGTCCACATAACCTGATCTCATGATTTCAAAGTTTCTCATTGTACATGTATTATTTCTACGTGTTTCTAAATTCCAAGTATAGGACAAAATATTTCACTTGTAAGCCAAATCTCAAAACTTATCAGTTTACATATATGCAAGCTCTACCTCATAACAATAACAATAGGAATGAGATTGATTACCTGAATTATGTCTCAATAGTTGATCTAGCGATTTCAATAACCAAGTATGTTAGTCACCACGTAAACTAGAATCAATCTTCGCGTTTGGGTTCCTAACCTCAAAACCGTCCAATGAACAAACCCTAGTATTGGAACCCTCCTTTCTTTTGACAGCCGTGTGATAAGAGAACCCAACTCCATATTAAATTCTAGGTTATTTATTATTTATTTATTTTTTTTGACGCATTAGTTTAATTAGTTAACAATTAGGCCCTTTTACTATCTTGTTAAGACATAATGACTCATAAATAATTCAATTAACTTTTGTAATAATAACTTAATCACTTATAAGCATCTTCATACCTCTTATTATTCACTTTAACCTTACAACCAATTAAGTGCATATAAACAAAGCTACTACAGCTAAAGTTGTTAACACAAAAATTTAGGATGTTACAGTGGAGGGTCGTTTATCAAAATGGAAAGAAATGTCCTTATCTATAGGCGGCAGAGTTACTCTTTTTAAATATGTTCTTAACAGTCTTCCAACCTACTTTCTATCCTTGTGTAGAGCCCCTGCCGTTGTTCTAAAGAAGTTGGATGCCATTCGGCAAAGATTTCTTTGGGGTGGGTCTGATGGGTGTTGCAAAATACATTGGGTCTCGTGGGATCGTGTTGTCACCCCGATCACTAAGGGTGGTCTCGGTTTGGGCTCTCTTCAGGATATTAATGATAGTCTCTTGGTGGAATGGTTTTGGAGATACAATACGGAAGTAGATAAATTGTGGAGAAAGGTGGTGGTTGCGTTACATTCAGGCGGGGATGTTGATTCTGGTTCTTTTTGTGCCCTTCGTGTCTATGGTGTTTGGTCCAATATTTGTAAGGTTAAGATGGTTATTGTTAAAATGTGACTTCGATCTGTCTCTTTTTCTGTTTCAGGCTCCTAGTTTGGGGCTGTCTTGTGGTGGTACGTAATTGGCCGGGTTTGGGATGGTGGTACCAATGAGCAAAGCTTCACGGTTGCTTCTTGTAAACGTTTGATGCAAAATTTGAATGGTCAAAACTGGTATGAGTTTAGTTGGTGCAAATGGTAAAAAAAAAAAGTGAATATTTTTGGTTGGTGAATGGAGATGGATAGGCTACCGAGTCGGGAAAATCTGCGTAAGAGGAATGTCGTATTACCATGTTATTTATGTCCCTTTTGTAATTCACAACCAGAGACTGCTGATCATCTCTTTACTGCCTGCCCTATCGTCTAGGATGTTTGGCAAAAAATTGCGATTTGGTGTAAGGTTCCCCCCATCTTTTCCTTCTCCACTCGGGACCTCTTTGAACTTCATCTGTCTTCTAATCTTGGTGTTGTTGGTAAGGAGATGCTTCATGCTGTTATGATGTTAGCTTGTTGGTGTATCTGGAATGCCAAGAACGATTTGATATTTCAAGGGAGTCCGTGGTCTAGTCAACGGTGTTCAAAAATGTTATGTCTTTGGGATTCTTATGGATTAAGAGCAGAGCGAAAAAAGTTGCAATGACTTGGGCAAGTTGGCGTTGTTTTTCTTTTCTGTAAATATTGTTTTGTTTGTTGTAGATAGGTTCTGGTGAACTTTTGTTTGTTGTACATAGGTTCTGGTAAACTTATATGTTGGTGATCTTCTTTTGGTGATCTAATAAAATACAGTCATTCCAAAAAAAAAAAAAAAACTCTACAGGTCACATCCATACAGTCATCTTCTAAGTTCTGATCTTAGCTTTTACTCTTCCACATATCGGTGGAGGGTGTTAACAAAGAAGACGACGAACCGGCCAGTTGAGCATTCAAATAATCTTGTTCATAACCAAGATGAGTTACCCGAAAAAGATGCTAGCCCAAAATTGAGAGAGTATCATAGCTCAGGCAAACTCATAACCCGGATGAGTTTTACAAACCTAATGAAAAACATAACCAAGATTCTCAGACTTAACGCTTGGACACCAGACCCTAAACCCGGATGAATGATCACAACTCAACTTATAATCCTGATGAAAAACTTAACGCTTGCACACAACATAGTGATGAAAAAACAGCACCCCAGATACAACTTACATCAGGCATAAGAAAAACACAGACCAGGCACAAAAGTTAGAACTCAGATACACAACTCATACTTAAAAATACTTTTGAGCTAACAGATCATGTCCAAAGATGGTGATGCATAATATGAGTTGAATAGAGCAGAATATTTTGAATTTCAAATTCTTTTGCATTGATACAATAAATTTCCATGAAAATGGGAGACTTTCAATGACAACTTTCTTCCTTACCTATTAGGTTTGGGGGCCTCGGCTTGTATTCGGCTGTACGTATCGACTGTGGCACATCTTACGAGATCTACTGTCGCAGGAAGCAAGACCACATCTTACGAGACAATGGCATATGTGGTATGGATTCGGGATTCCGATTGAGGCGAGTATCGATCTACTGTAGGGTGTCCATCCCTAGTGAGTAGTAACGTTGTGCATGTTGTTCAACTTGAAGATGATGTTATGTTACGACAATTTAGTCAAGAAAGAGATGAAGAGTGAAGATGGTCCAAAAAGTTTGGAAAAAGAACCAAGTATGCAAAAACTTACATAGTACAGGACGATATATGTAAATCTTCCAAAAAATATATTTAAATTTTGATTTTGGATCCTCCACATGTTGATCAGTTATGATTTCAAGGCCCAATCATTCGTATGAACCCACCACCGCAGCACTTCCCATTTTTCACATTTCGCCGCCATTAGAAACCACCGCCAGACCTCCAACGGCACCGGCCGCAGTTTTTCCGGTTCTTTTTTCTTATGCAAAAACAAAAACAAAACTTTTTCGTACGTTAACTAATGCTAAATTGTATGATACCAACGAATTACAATGACAAACATTGATTCAGATTCTGATTCTTCTGATTCTATGATTTATCTCCATGGAGATATCGAATTTACGATAGCCGAAGCACAATGTTTACCCAACATGGACTATGTGACACAACGTGTTCGGCGTTGCTTGAACGCTTTCGACCCATGCAAACCACCGCAACGACCAACAAGAAAAACAACCCCACGCAGACGTAAATTCGTTACGTGTGATCCTTACGTGACTGTTTGTCTAGCAGGAGCCACGGTGGCACGTACACGCGTGATACCTAACTCACAAGACCCTGTATGGGACGAGCATTTTGTTACACCCGTTGCTCACCCGGTTTCTCATGTGGAGATTCAAGTGAAAGATAATGATGTGTTTGGTGCGGAGTTAATTGGTGTGGCCGCGATATCCGCGGCCAGGATAGTAACCGGTGAGGTTATTGATGATTGGTTTCCTATTGTGGGTCCTTTTGGTAAACCTAATTGCGCCATAAGGTTGCAACTCAGGTTTACCTCTTGTGACGAGATATATAAAAAGGAAAGCGTCAATTTGGAGTTATCGTATGGTTTGAGGGATAGTTATTTTCCGATGAGATATGGAGGGAGTGTGACGTTGTATCAGGACGCGCACGTGGTACAAGGGGAGTTACCGGAGATTGAATTAGAAGGCGAAAAGGTGTGTTATGAGCAAAGGGGGTGTTGGGAAGATATATGTCATGCTATATTAGAAGCCCATCATTTGGTGTATATTACTGGGTGGTCTATATATGATAAGGTGAAGCTTGTTAGAGAGCCAAACATGGAATTGCCAAATGGTGGAGATTTGACTCTTGGAGAATTGTTGAAGTATAAATCAGAAGAAGGGGTTAGAGTTTTGTTGCTTGTTTGGGATGATAAGACTTCACACACCAAGTTCTTCATTAAAACGGTATTCGATTAGAGTCGTTTTCTAGATGTCATGTGTTTTTTGCTTCATATGAACTTGTAAATACAAATTAATGAAGAGACATATCGATCGCAAAGAACTAAAGTCTTTGAGTTTATTGTGATTTAATTTCTATGTTTGTTAATTAATACTTCAGATGATTCTATGTGCAGGACGGAGTGATGCAAACTCATGACGAAGACACTCGGAGGTTTTTTAAACACTCATCCGTACACTGTGTTCTGTGTCCCCGATATGCAAGCACAAAGCTTAGCATCATCAAGCAACAGGCATGCTTTATAAACTGTCCTTCGAAAAAAGTTCTACTAGTAGCAAAAAGTTATTGAAACATAGTTTATAGAATCAGATTGTGTATATGCAAATTAATTTATTGATGGCTTATAGATGTGATTAATTGATACTTTTTACATGACACAGGTTGTTGGAACCTTATACACCCATCATCAGAAATGTGTTATAGTGGATACCCAAGCCCATGGAAATTACAGAAAGATATCTGCTTTTCTCGGAGGTCTGGACCTTTGTGACGGACGCTATGACACACCAGAACATCGTTTGTTCCGTGATCTTGATACTGTATTTGCAACGGATTTTCATAATCCCACATTTTCAGTAAGTATGTAAATCATTTAAGCTAGATTTTTGCATCTTTTTTGTAGAGGTGGCAATTTTGACCCGTCTATTCTTAATGATAAAACCTCCTCTCAATATTTCAATCGAATAACTTAATCTACTATTGAAACATTATGATAGTTTTGATCATTACACGCTACTACTTATTTATAAAAACATTTTCTCCGGACCAAAAGCGTCGAGTTAACCCAATCCGGACCATATTAAACAATTATCAGTTTTGATCAGTTACAAAACATGTTACTTATGCATCCTCTACCTCTTAGGGTATTGTATGGACAGTCTGTGATACTTTTAAATCTTTTGGCTAATCAATGCCATTAGCTTCACACATTACTTTGAGATTATATGCCGTACCTTATCCTTCTACAGTAGTCAGGTACAAAGGCTCCAAGACAACCATGGCACGATTTACATTGCAAAATCGATGGTCCTGCTGCATATGACGTCCTCACAAACTTTGAGCAAAGGTGGCGAAAAGCCACAAGATGGTCTGAACTTGGACGTCGGTTTAAAAGAATGTATCATTGGCATGAAGATGCACTGCTCAAGATAGAGCGTATTTCATGGATACTAAGTCCTTTGTCGGATCTTCCAAATGACGATCCAGAACTATGGGTTTCAGAGGATGATGATCCTGAAAACTGGCATGTTCAGGTTCATTATTTTTCAGTTTTTTGAAAAGAAAGGCCTTCTCAAAATTTTGAGCATGCTTGATTTGTTTCCATCTTTTATCACAGGTTTTTCGCTCAATTGATTCTGGTTCTTTGAGGGGATTTCCAAAAGATTCCCGAGAAGCTGAACTTCAGGTTTAATTTTGTTATAAAAAAACGTCACGAGATTTGAATTTGTTGGCAAGGAGCCAAGGAGTGTTACATTTCAGTTCTTTCAATATTGCAGAACCTAGTTTGTGCAAAAAATCTTATGATTGATAAGAGCATTCAGAAAGGATACATTCAAGCCATAAGATCTGCCAAGAACTTCCTCTATATCGAGAATCAATATTTTCTTGGGTCATCATATGCATGGCCTTCCCATAGAGATGCAGGTCTGTACGCTTTCTATTTGATGTTCCAATATTGGTTAGTATATCTAGTCCTCCTCATCTTTGTCGGCGTCAACGTTCAAATGTGCACAAAATAATAGCAGCATAAGCAATATTGAACAAAATAGAAAAAGAACACACTGAATTATGTGGTAGGGTAGGTGAATTTGATTTATTTGATCAATTTTGATACGAGAACAGTATATTATAGGGTGCCAGGGAAAAGGTTCGGAAACGGTCACGGGATACCCCGGTTAGGTTGCATACATCTATTCAAGGACTCGCCTTTCCCGGGTAACCTGTATAGGGAATGATAATGATACTGTTATAATCACTTAGACATTTTACTTGTTATGTTTGAAGTTAAGTTTTCAATAGTAATATTGACAAGTTTGGAACTAATGTTTATAAACTTATAAACGCATTTTACCGACAAGGCACCCACTCTATTATTATTGGCCCAAATTCTTACTGTCGTTCTCTATTGTTAGGCGCTGATCATTTAATCCCAATGGAGATTGCGTTGAAGATTGTTAGTAAGATAAGGGCAAATGAGAGATTTTCGGTTTACATTGTCATTCCAATGTGGCCTGAAGGTGTTCCCAGCTATGCGCCTGTTCAAGAAATTTTGTTTTGGCAGGTAGACGGCATGCATGCAGCCTCTTTATTTTAACCATAATCACTAGAGCAACACATGTCTATTTAGAACACTAAAATTGAAGTGCAACTAAAATTTTGATGTGAAGGGTTTTGTAGAAGTATCCAGGGAAGAGGTGGAAACGTCATCCTTTAACTGTGTTTAATCCATTATGGGTCAAGTAGGTTTGTAAAATGAGCTTAAAGGAAACGGGTCTAGCATGTCGAGAGGTTTCCAAAGTTTGCTCTATATACTTATATAATATATAATATTTTAAGAAGATATTTAGGCCTGGCGGTTGCCACTACCCAAGACTTGCATGTTTTGACCCTAACCCAATTTGACTTAGTACACAACCTATCCGACCCACCCATTTCGAGACCTCTTGACTCGAGTTTATTTTTTCCTATTATCATGTAGTAGGTCAAAAATCATAACATATAAACTACTTATCAACTTCAAATAAAATGTCCAATAAATATGATGAAAAATGGCTTAATTATTGTTCTCCCAGGGACAAACTATGCAAATGATGTATGATTTAATTTCTGAAGAATTGAAGAGTTCGGAACTTATGGACACACATCCGCAGGATTACTTAAATTTCTACTGCCTTGGTAATCGTGAACAATGTAATGAAGAAGGATCAACTTCAGTCAGCAATCGCTCTTCAAGTGGTGGTTCTGTAAGATGCATTTTTCTTATACTCTACAGTAAAACTGTATTTTTACTTTTGGTTTATCTAATGTAAACCGTTTATTAGAGGTGGCAGTTTCAACCCATTTGTATCGGAGTTAGTCTATCCGGGTTGCTTTTGTTGGTAACAGGTCACATATAAGAAATAGCAAAAACTGAAACAGATCAAAAATCACAGTGTTTTTAGATACCTACCATGTCCTAAAGCATTTTATTAAAAAGATTTCATCTAATTATTTTAGTAAAATATTTTTCCTAATCATATCTAATATACGAACTCATTAGGATTAAGAAAAAGGAAACAAAAGTGTTGGAAGGGTCAGCTTAACCCGACTCGATCCCTTTTTGACCCACACATAAAACACCCATTTTGACCTATTACCCATCCCGCCTAACCCACCCAATTATCACCTCTAATGTTTTATCTATAACACGTAAAATAAAAAGATAGATTACTGTTTTTATGATATCTTCCAGTGATCATATATATTGAAAACTTTTGGACCAAAAGTGTTTTAGATCAGTAGTACCCAACCTGCCCATTTTGCCACCTCTAGTATGCAGGATCAAACCAGATTTGAAACTTGCTAAATGATAAAACAGTTTTTAGAAGTTTTGTTTCTTTATCTTCCAGGTGTCGGCTTCTTATAAAAGAGGAAGGTTCATGATATACGTTCATGCTAAAGGAATGATTGTAGATGATGAGTATGTTATTGTGGGATCTGCCAACATCAACCAAAGATCCATGGCTGGTGCAAGAGATACCGAAATCGCAATGGGGGCTTATCAGCGTCATCACACATGGACTCACAAGAAACGCCATCCACGTGGTCAAGTTAGTTTTATAGTTCTTTCACTTTGATGTTATCTCTAGCACAAGACTCCCTGTCCTATGACGATTGCAGTCTCTCACTTGGAAATTGGTTTACTTGGGGTAAAACTTTAAAACCGGTAAATCAAACTACTGTACGGAAGTAGACAGGAACCTGTATGCTCGGTCCTGTTGTCAGTGCCATTTATAGCAAAATGCCAGTTCAAAGTCGGGTTCAAACCAGATTCTTTTTCTTTTACTTTAGCAAAATGATATAAGTATTAAAGCTGGAATAACAATCCCAGAGCTTGAGCCCGATGTCTCTTATATATATGGTCACCGTGCTCGACTTTGTACCATTGCACAAGCATCAACTTGGTGAAAGTATTCTGACTATTTTTAAATATTGAGCCAACAACCTCATCCCATTTATACAAAAAAGACTGTTTTGTTAAAAGGTCTAAACTAAAAAAGTAATGGGTCAAAGGTTTAAAAAGTTGCCCAAAGTATACCAAGTGGTTACAACCTCCTAAGTTACTTTATTAGCATAATAGTAACTTATTTAACTTATCAGTTATTCATGAAATTCAAATTTTAAACCAATGTTACAAAAGATAGTTGACTGGTCCACTGACCTGCTGACACATATATTTTGCCATATTCAAATGTCTATCATACCTTTGTTGCATAAAGAAAAAAATAGGACTCCTCTGGGAAATTTGATATCATTATTTGTTTAGTAATGATGACAATGGAAAATACATCTGAAAATGTCCGAAAATGGTAAGATTTTAATTTAATGCGTCATCTCATCATGAAAATCATTGTATAGTTCATATAATTTATCATGGTCCAAACAAGAAAAATATCATCAATGAGCAGCATTTGTCAAAGTCAACAAATCACCACATTGTTGGTGTTCTTGAAAAAATCTTGAAATAGACAAAGAAAGTTGCATAAAACTCTTTTTTTTTTTCATGGAAGGAGCCTTGGTGTATGGACTCCCCTAAATTTAATAGGTGGCAAAACGGGCGGGTTACCTGGATTGGGTAAGAGTCACAACAGATTTAGAACGTCGTGCCAGGGTTTGGATTAGTTGATTCTGCAAAGTAGTATTTATTAGTACAATAATAATCTAGTTTTGACAAACAATTAGTAGGTTCTATAAATTAACAATACATTTTGGCGACTTTTGACCCTTTTGTTCCAGTTTTTGTTTAGTTAATATTTTGATTTGACCTGTTAGATATAAAACATAACCCAGATTGGCTCTTTTATAAGTAAATGGCTTGAAATTTACTTCTCAAATCTATGCACTTTTTCCCTGATTAAATCATTATAATATTTAGGTATATGGATACAGAATGTCATTATGGGCAGAACACATGGGAACAATCGAAGATCATTTTAAGGAGCCGGAAAGTTTAAACTGTGTGCAAAATGTAAACAAATTAGCAGAAGATAACTGGAGAAGGTTCATCTCAGACGATTTCACTCCCTTACAAGGTCATCTTCTCAAATACCCAATCAAAGTTGATGACAACGGAAAAGTATGCCCTTTGCCTGGGCATGAATATTTCCCTGATGTCGGGGGTAAGGTTCTTGGCTCTCTATCCAACCTACCCAGTGCTTTGACCACGTAACACTTGGACTTATGAACTATTCAAACCCTTCATACATGTCTTCTTGTTGAAAAAAAAAAACAAGCATTATTTTCGTGGATGTGCGTGTCTTCTTGTTGATAAAAGGACAGTCTTTTAGATGGACGTTTCTGTAATTGACAAAAAAATAACCATTATTCTTGCGGATGTGCATCAAGAATGAGAACGGTCCAGAAAGTTGATGGCGTGCCTATTCTCATGAAGATTTTCAGTTGTCAAACCGAGGAGTGTTGACTGTGTCATATGTACATATCCTAAGTCTTAGGATGATATAGACTAGTGAAGTATGTCCAGTAGGAGATGCACATTCATACTCGGATGAGTTGTGTTGTTATGGGTGGCGAATTTACATGCTGAAACCTTAGAAATTTCAGATAAAGTAGATATATGTTTTTTCTAGCGTGTAAATGAATTTTTACCTACATTGATTTTAGATAACTCCTCCCTGTGATCAAATTATGAATATAAACAATCTAACTATTGAATTTCAATTCAATAGTAAAAATAATCAAACCCAATCTGATCTCAAGCAAATTAAGAATCAATAACAATCAACCAAACTAACCAGAGCTATATTGGTGTGAGTCTATTATCTATTTGATAATAGTTCTAATACACAACAAAATTTCTCGCCCTTTTCCTATCATACTTTCGATTATTCATTCTGTATTATGATATTATTCAACATCATATTTTTGATTCATGTAATAGAATTATTATCAAATAGATAATAGACTCACACCAGAATAGCTATGGAGAGTTTGGTTGATTGTTATTGATTCTTAATCTGCTTGAGATCATATTGGGTTTCGTTATTTTTGATTATTGAATTGAGATTCAATAGTTAGATTGTTTATATTCATAATTTGATCACGGTATCAGAGCCAGGTTGACATATTCATTGCATTTGCAAGCACTGCACCTCCAACCAAAACACGAGCAACACTAGCATATAGAACTTCAGATCTTGACTCAACATGATTGGCAAACATCCTAGCACAAAAGTAGTTTAAGACAGCCTCAAAACACATGCCCTTAAATGGGTTTTGCAAAGCTGGACATCCCCTTGGCGGAAATAAGCGATTGCTAGATAATACTAGTAGTCAATTTCTGAAACACGGGGTTGGTGAGCAATAGTTTCAAGATGTCCATTTATTATATTCACAGCTGTAGGAATATCAGAGAGGTCTTGAGATAAACCAACGCTTGGACATAATAGAGAAACATAAAAGATCTCTCGGAATCTGGCAAAGCCCTGTACTGTAATTCTATGTCCCTGACTTCAGTAGTCTGATAGAGATTTAGAGGTTCAATAGATGTCATTATCAATTATGTTCAAGTCAGGGCCATAGAACTACAGTAAATGGCTTTGCCAGATTCCGAAAGATCCTTTATGTTTTTGTATTATGTCCAAGCGTTGGTTTTATATCAAGATCTCTCTGATATTCCTACCGCTATGAATTTAATATATGGACATCTTGAAACTATTGCTCACCAACCTCGTGATTCCAAAATTGACTATTGGTATTATCTAGCAATCGCTTATTACTGCCAAGGGGATGTCTAGCTTTGCAAAAGCCATTTAAGCATGTTTTTTGAGGCTGTTCCAAACTACTTTTGTGCTAGGATGCTTGCCAATCATGTTGAGAGGTCACAGTTTTCTGCTCATGTCTCAAGATCTGAAGTTCTATATGCTAGTGTTGGTGGTATTTTGGCAGTGCTTGCAAATGCAGTGAATATGCCAACCTGGCTCTAATACCATGATCAAATTATGAATATCAACAATCTAACTATTTAATCTCAATTTAATAATAAAAAATAACGAAACCCAATCTGATCTCAAGCAGATTAAGAATCAATAACAATCAACCAAACTCACCTCAGCTATACTGGTGTGAGTCTATTATCTATTTGATAATAGTTCTATTACATGAATCAAAAATATGAAGATGAATAATAGCATAATACAGAATGAATAATGGAAAATATAAGAGGAAAGGGGAGAGAGATTTATTGTGTATTGTTGTTATGTGTGTATCACGTACAACCTTTTTCAGTCAAAGCCCTTAGCCGACTTGACCATCGTCCAGTCAAACCCTCCAAGTTTCTTTAAATTGCCAATTTGAGCCTAAACTTGAAACACCTACAAAACAAGTTATAAAACAACAGGTTTAGTCCGTAAATATATAAACCAGTTTAAGACCGTCATTTTAACACCTTGTTCACCTGTCTAGTTATTTGTACTTCTTTGCTGATTTTGGATAAAAAATTTGTAACGGTTGAACCGATGCATAGGTTGGCATAAGTGTTTAAGTGATGATCACAAAACCCTTGAAAGACGATGGCCGATCATATAACACAGCCTTCACTAAAACAGTAATAGGGTAACGGAGGAGGCTCCGACATACTTGGAGGTGTAGATGATAGGATAACTATGATTTAACGGTGTTCACGAGATCGGATGAAATTGACATTAATTTACCACACAAATAATACCCTTATTCGCGTGTGCTATGCAAGGGAAGGACCTAAGAATCTTGTAAATGAAAACACATATTAGGGTTTCGAATTCATTTTGCCTCTATGCACGATCATAATACAGACAAAACGCACCCAATTTGCACACCATACTAATAGAAAAATTTATATATCACTCAGCTAAGATTATCTGTACAAACTAACAGACCTTTAAAACAAAATATTTCTTTAACCTTGCCCAAACACAACTGTATAAATAGCTTTCACTCAAGACACATTTAATTAAACAAAGCACAACTGATTATATTATGCTTGATAAATTATGTCTTACATACTAAATGAATAAATAAGATTTTAAATAT